>RJWJ010024062.1:0-25202 GCA_004363605.1 Indri indri
AAAAAAAAAAAAAAAAAAAAAAAAGAGTGAGACCCTATCTCTACTAAAAATAGAGTCACTGCACTCTAGCCCGGGGTGGACAAAGCAATACCCTATCTCAAAACAACAACAACAACAACAAACTGTAATCAAGTTATAGTGAGTACAATCACTAACAAGGTAAGGATACATTGGTTCTTAAAGTGGAAAGGAATGTAGATAATTACTGTTCCCTTCAGTCGCATTCATGCATATGAAGAGTAGTACCATCATCACATTCTTTCATGAATGCAAAGTGTAATATTCCACAATCCTATTCATTTCGCTCTGGTATGATTACTCAGAAACACACTCTCACACAAGGGCTCATATCTCTAAGAACAAGTTTACTGTGCTTTGGTGTTAACATTGATTTAACTTGAATCATCATCAGGTAATAATAAGCAAAAGAGGAATGTCTGTTTATAATCAACTAAAATACCTGAACAATCACTCAAAAGAAAGGAAAATGATATTTCAAGTCTAAATTTTGCCTTGTATTCCCTAGGCAAGAAAAGGTGAGGCATTAAAAAAATGCCCTTGTACCTCTAGAATAATGTTCATTTTAAAGCATTCTTACAGGTTATTTGAGTCTAAGGAAGTTAATCACAAAAACTACTGACAAACAATGGACTGGACTTACTTTGCAATCAGAAAAGTGTTGATTGGGCTGGAAAACAAATGATGACATTTTAACATTTTCCATGTTCACCTGCTTTAGTTTATTTCTTTACTGGTCGTACCCGGAATGGACACAGTAATCCTTCTGGTTCAAGCTCAACATAAAGTCATCCTCAGTTTTCAGAAAATAATAGGAGCATTACAATAGTCATCATGCAATTCATATTCCAAGCAATTTGCTTTCTCATCTTGCCTAGACACCCTGCACTGGTTTCTATTACCTTTCTGTTTCAATTCATGCTGTTCCTATTATGGAAGCTTGTGCACATCTAACTTTTTCATTTGGCACGGACCCCGATACATAAGCGCATTTGCCCCATCTACACAAGACTATTGCAGATTTTGCTCCAGGTAAATGGAAACCCAGAGGGAAACTAGTCAACTTGGCAAAACAAATTTCTTTGCTTAATGTGTAAATAAAGTCTATTTAAATAAGGCTTGAGGTATAGGAAAAAGAACTAGACTGTCTTTCTTCATCAGATTGCCTCTGCTCCTTACCCCTAGTCTACTGGCTTTCTTGGCCTTTATGAATCAAGGAGTCTGAAGACAAGGAAGTGAGAAGAGAAAGAATAGAGAAGGGGAAAAACAGAAAAGGAAAAGGGATAGGAAGGACCATCTATGATTCCCTAAATCAATATACTCATGGTATATACAGGAATGATAATATTTGTATGGCACACTAGCGTAAATGGATGAGGTTGCTCAAGGTTGCTAAGGCAACCAGCTAGAGGGCACTGGCTAGCCCAAAGGCTGGGGAGTTTGATATCTCAACACAGTGAGGCTAAATCTCTACTCTTGATGTCCAAATTCTATCTAATTTATAAGGAAAGAAGATAACACAGAATCAAACGTAACTGAAAAGCTTATCCGTTTCATGGAAATCAGAAACAAATAAAAATACAGATAGGTGGTTTAAAAGATGCCAGATATAGCTATTTAGGCAAAATCATATGAAGAAACTTAGGATAAACATGTTAAAAACAGTAATCATAACCATCAGCTTAATAAATATGCGAAGCTGCTTTTCCGAAGGTTTTAAAGTAATACCTATGACACAAAGAAACAGTCAAATAGAACCCACATTCTTCTGATCCAGTAGGAATCTCTGGTCAGCCAGTACAGTAGGCCCTCTGCACATGTCTCCTGTGTGATCCCCACAATTGAGAGATGTATGTAGAGAGTTTGTGGTAATGGCTGAAGTTAAGTATCATCTAAGGGCAGAACTGAAATTTTAACCCAGATATCTCTTACTCCAAAGGTGATGCTCTTTTTGTTAAAGCTGTGGTTTAAAATAATTTTTTTTAAATCAAAAGAACACTTTACAAAACCTCCAAAAACAACAAAACAAAACAAACACTTTCTTTTCACAAAGTCTTACATAAAAACCCAATTTATGGTGGGCATAGTGGCTCGCCTATAATTTGAGGCAGGAAGGTTGCTTGAGGCCAGGAGTTTCAGATCAGCCTGAACAACATAGACAAAAAATAGAAAAATTAGCTGGGTGTGGTGGCATGAGCCTGCAGTCCCAGCTACTCGGGAGGCTGAGGCAGGAGGATAGCTTGAGCCCAGGAGTTTGAGGTTGCTGTGAGCTATGACGACGCCACGGCACTCTAGCCTAGGTGACAGAGTGAGACCTTGTCTCCAAAAAAAAAAAAAACCCACCCAATTTCTATTTGATAAAACAGAAAAACAGATGAAAGTGGAGCTGCTCTGTGTGAGAATGTGAGCAGGGGAATGGAAGGAAAGAGGGGAAGTTTCTGATCCCATGAGCAACCTCTAATGAATCTGATGGAAATCCTTTGGGCCCTTTGGAACACACTTTGAGAAACGATGGCATTGCACCACGAAACCTTAAAATTCACATCTACTCACAGGTTAATCTCCATAAAAACAGGACTTAAAATACAAATTATCTATGTTATACTACACCATGCCTTACATTACTTGCTTTAATTGTGTATTTGTTTTGTTTTGTAAGAGATGAGGTCTGGCTATATTGCCCAGGCTGGAGCGTAGTAGACATTTACGGACGTGATCATAGCTCACTGCGCTGCAGCCTCTAACTGCTGGGCTTAAGCCATCCTCCCGCCTCAGCCTATGGAGTGGCTAGGACTGCACGCACATGCCACCGCGCCCAGCTTGTGTACCTGTTTTATCTCTCCTGCTTGGTTTTTAAGGGCAGAGGGAAGAAGGATAAGAGTCTAATAAAAAGAAGGAGAATGATAAATAATCAATGGCCATATATTAAAGGTACATTTCCATAATAAGGGAAGAATACAGTTTCTTTCCATCCCTTCCTGTCTCACCACACGCATGTCTGAAGGAGGGAAATGTTAAAGATGTGGACCAATTCTTCTAAAGATTGTTTAACTGAAACATTTCTCAGCCATAAAACCAAGTCTGCCTTCCAGCAACTTGGGGCACCACTTATGTTCATACACAACGTGTCATCTTGAAGATAGTAGCCTTAACAAACAGCTTTTATGGTTTCTAAATTTGGCCAAACTGAATGATTCATTTAAGTATTTCTCTAAATTCTCTAACACCTTTTCAGTCCAATTCTATTTTTTCCCTCATAAATTTAAACGCAGAAGAAGAAATCTGCCCCTATAGTACACAAAGATATATATCGTGGAAACTGCTAGTCAGGAAAAAAAAATAGTCACAGCAAAGGGATAGATCCTTATCTTTAACTCACACTGTGACCCCTACTAAAAGTACATTATCAGCATTTTCACAAGTAGTTGTTGGTATTTGCTAATTTCTAATTTGAATGTAACTCAACACTACAGATTTTATACAATATATTTTGCTGTGATGAACTTGCCTCATATCTTAATGTACCTAAAGAAAATACATTGTCAAATGTTTTACTTTCACTTTTATGGATATATACAATATTCCTGGCAAAGCCATTCAAGCGAGTGAGATGTAATGTTGTTTGATGTGGGCTTGTGTGTATCCACCTTCATTACTTCCTAAAGCAGTCTTACAAAGTGGTAAAGCCTTATTCTATCTTGACTTCATGGTTTTATTTTTCACATTTGATCATAGAATATAAAGACAATCTTTCCAAATTGTATATACCAACATATATTCTAGCTGAGTCTTAACTGATTTAGAGTGACAGGAAGTCATGAAAGAATATAATAAAACGAAGAAAATGAGCTTAGACAATAAAAGTTGAAAGAAGTGGCATGATGATAAAAGAACTGAAATCACATTTTTCAAACGACATCATATAAAAGATACAAAGTCACACGCCATGCTTCTTACATGAAGATGACCATACTGATCCAATATCAATCAGTGTAAAAGGAAAGCTTGATTATCGTTCCCAGGAATGTGGATGGATCTATTAATATAATAATTATGCATGTTATTATCTAGTGTTCACTTGGGACCACTGGTATACAGCAACAAAATAGTTGCCTAAAATTAAAGTTCAGCAAAATGTGAAGATAACTAGCTCAAAAAAGTATCCAACTAAAAACCCTGGGCTCACCATTATCTCAGTTAATGGCAACTTAATTCTTACTATTAATAGTTGCTTAAATCAAAAGCCTTGGGAGTTTTCCTTCCCTTCTTTCCTTTCCCACACATCTAGTATATCGTTTTAGTAAAATATTATCTATTCTACATCCAAAAAGTTAGAAAGAACCATTAGAAATCATGATTTTTATTGATCAAAAGTGGTCAAATATTGGCAATTTCATATGATTCAGACTGACATATCTAGGTATTCGACTACTTTTCACCACTTCTACTAAAAATACTAGGATGGTCCAAACTCCCATTATTTCTAGCCTGGATTATTGCAGTTGCCTCCTGGATTTTTGCAATCACTTCCTATCAGGAGGGCCCTGCTTCCAACCTGCCTCACTTATCAGTCTGTTCTTATTATGGTAGTCAGAGTGTTTCTGTTAATATCTAAGTCAGTGAGTGTCTTTCCTCAATGCAAAACCTTCAATGGCGTATCATTTCTTTAAACGAAAGCTTAGGTCCTTATTATAACCTATAAGTTCCTACATTATTTGGGTGTACAACTCCCTCCCCTCCTCACAACTTTTCTGACCTTATCTTCTATTACTCTCCCTCTCATTCAGTGTACTTCAGGCAGCTGCACTCATCACTTATCCTGGAACACACCAGGCATGCTTTTTGCCTCAGGGCCTTTGCATTTGCTCCTCCTCTGCTTAGAATGCCATTTCCCCACACATCTGTATGATTTAACTTCCTTTAGATCCTCATTCAGAATTCACCATGTCAATAAGGTTTGCCCTGGCCACCTAAAATACCAACATACCCCCAATTCCCTCTTCCTCACTTTTTCCCCCCATGGCATTTATTACCTTCTAATGTACTTTATAATTTATTTCGTCTATTTTTCCTCACTAGTATATAAGCTTCGGAAAGACAGAAAATTTCATCTGCTCTCTGTACTGTGGCGTTCGCAGAGCCTAGAATTATATCTAGCGGATTAGAAGGCAGTTAGTAAATTTTTGCTGAATGAATGAATGAATGAGTTTTAAAAATTAGGCTGATCAGTAGGTTAATTCACTCTTTCTTCTGTTCCTTTCTTCAAATCCCATTTATGCTCTTTCTTTGGTGGCAATCTTGTCCCTCTGCAAATTCAGAGTCAGGAAATCCATTTGCCTCCTGAGTTAGTGTTAATCTAGGAGGAGGGCAGGTAAAGAAGGATGTCTTTAAATTTCTCTATGGCATTCTTTAGGAATAAACGGCAGCCTAGCCTTTATCTTTTCCTTTCCTTTCCTTTCTTTTCCTTTCCTTTCCTTTCTCTTGCCTCCTCCCTGCGACCAACCCCCAGGAAGGTCATGATTGATTGTCCAGTAACTTTCTTGTTATGTCAAGATTAGAATTGGCAGAGAAGAAATAAGTTCCTGACTTCCTCGTATGCTGGGCCCTAAGACTATTTCCTGGGTTTCCTCACCCAAATGGCTCTATCTTTTAAGGACGCAAACAGATCCTTCACAAGAGGAGATGAAATTGTAGATTACCTATTGTTTTGCACAACTGGTATTTAATGCTGTCATCTATGAAAATGACTGAGAACTGACCAGTATCTAAACATAGCACTTCCTTTGTAGACATAAGATAAGTTGCTGGGAAACATTCTGGCAGCTATAAGGAGATCCAGAGAAATATTGTTCTTGAAATGTTATTTATAAAGCATTTTCTATAGCAACACTAGCAAAACAAGCCATTTTAGAAGTGTAACTACAGTACTTTTAGGTCCTTCTATGACAAAGTTACCTTATTGCTAAAGCCCATGGAGCATCAGGAGATATTACATATGGCAGGTGCTTTATTATTATTTAAGCCTCAAGAATATATCGATGAAAATTGGGTGTAAAAAATGCGAAATTGAGCAAGCCACTGATAAAAGAAAATGCTGAACAAAAATCTGCTAGCAGAGACTTTTGAACACATAAGATCTGTAGGCTAGGCTACACAGAAGAGAAGGAAAAAGGCAGTACAGCAAGTAAACCAAAGCGGTAGGATTTGAGGAATAGAGCGGCTCTGCACTTCACAAACCAGGGACCTTAAGAAGCGCGGTGTGGGAAGACTTCTGACCTAGAAGTGAGTCAACATCAATCTGTAAGATAAGGGTAGGTTAAGCAGTAATAAAGTACTGTTTTATTTAATTAGGAAGGTATGTGGTTTATGCGTAGGTCATTCTATTTCTTTCCAACCTTGCCTCAAACAGTATTTTTTATCATTGCTAATATGCATGTGTAACTAATTAACGTTTAGACAGTAGTGGTACAGTTTGCAAATGATTCCTTTTATTATGAAAAACCTGTCGAAAAGTAGATGACAATGTTACACTGAGACTCATATGGCTATGTTTGGAGACTCCGTAAGATCTGCGTTTCCAACCATCTAAAGCACAAATACTACCCTAGTGCCAGGTCTCCAAATGGCAAGTGTAAAAATACTAGGTAGACCTCTGAACAACCTCTAAACAAGGCTGAGCCATACCGATGCGTTCTCTGGTAATGCTACCGTACAGCTAACAGTATGTGCTAATGAAATTTAGACAACTAGTGATTGTACTATTTTCTATTCAGACTGAATCTGAAATCTATAAAAGCTCACTAAGCATTATGAAACAATAAAAAGAGAATATTTACATGGCTTCAAAATCTCCTCAGGCAAAATCTGTTGTTTATAAAACACATTTAACTATACTCTTCCTTCAATCAACTGATCACTCGAACTCATAATGGAAACTAAAGGGTTTCCCTTCCTGATGAAGGACAGGGCTATCTGAAACAAAGGGGGCAACTGGTTTTGCCAAATGAGACAAGAATTAAGCTTGAAAGGCAGGTGAACACTCCAAGCTTTTGCATAAATGCTCTCTTCATCTTTTTTTTTTTTTTGAGACAGAGTCTTGTTTTGTTGCCCTGGGTAGAGTGCCATGGCGTCAGCCTAGCTCACAGCAACCTCAAACTCCTGGGCTCAAGTGATCCTTCTGCCTCAGCCTCCTGAGTAACTGGGACTACGGGCATGTGCCACCATGCCCGGCTAATTTTGTATTTTTAGTAGAGACAGGTTCTCACTCTTGCTCAGGCTAGTCTCGCACTCCTGTTCTCAAGCAATCCTCCTGCCTCAGCCTCCCAGAGTGCTAGGATTAACAGACATGCTGCACTGAGCCTGGCCTCCTTTTTACTTTTTTTTTTCCTATATATAGTCAGCTATGACTATTTCCACCTTACAGGAATAAACTTAGCTTCACATGGCAAAGGTTTTATAACTGGCAAGATCATCTTGGTAACTCAACGGTGGCTTTTTCTTTAAGTCTGTCCCTTTACAACAAGGTCCTAGGCAAAAGGCTCATTCACACATACAGTAAGAGCTTCTTTCTTAAGCACTCAAGACCCTCAGGATCTGGTCTCAATGGAAATTTCCAACCTTATCTCGCACTACCCCATCCACAATTCATTATCTACCCAATAATCCAATTAAACCTAACAATTCACTGCTCCTTAACTTTCGAATTTTCCCATTTCTCAGCCTATGTTAACTGTCTCTCTGGTATGGAAAGTCTTTTTCTCTTATCTCCATTCCTACTTCAGATTCAAAGCTTAAAGTCAGTTCCTTTGAGGTAGAGGACAAAGTTCCAAAGCAAGTGTTTATCTGTCACAGTGCCTCCATAAAGCTAAGTTGCATGAATAGGAAAAAATACCCACCGGGAAATAACTTTGAGACTGCGATCCTCCAAAGACAAGGCAGTGTCACAGCCACCCAGACGAAAGGAAATTAGAGAATGAATGTGCACATGAAGGGAGAGGAGAATTATAAACTGACTGCGGGGAAATGGAGAAAGATATTATTCCAGGATACCTGGCATCGACTCTCCTTTCTCTGATCTTGGTAATGCTGAATTGCGTTCAGAGATAAGGAAAGTCCAGAATTTGTAAACATCCCATTCAATGAGAATATATACAGATTTGTAGAAATTCTTCCTGAGTGGTAATGATAGGCCTGCGTGGAAAGGTACAGTGACACAGCAAGACTTGAACATTCCAGATCTGGTGACAGCTTACGGTAAGGGAACAGCAAGCCTATTCCCACCCACCACAACACACCCCACGACCATCCGCTCGCCACCACCACCAATGGCCCTGCCCCCTGAAGCGACTCTGTGGGGTCCAAAGAGAGCTATGCTGAATTATGCTGTAGGTACTTTTGCCCTCACCTCTTACAACAGGGTGTGTCCTTGGCTAATTCAACGGGAAACTTTTTCTAGACAGAAAGGGGGGCACGGGGGGAGAAAAGGAAAGAGACAGGGAACGGTGGGTTTGCTGCCCATCTGTACCTGATTAGAAATGCCTTCAATGACACTTTGCTGGAGCACTATAAATTAATTGCACCAGGTTTATTGAAGTATATTTTTCCTTCATACTTTCTATTCAATCGTGCTCAATTTATTTTACGCACATACCTTTTTGGGGCCAGATGTAAACTTTAAAATGCCACTGGACGTAAGGTTGTTAAAAGCAGCTCCAGGTGAGAAAAACACTGTTCAGCACAACTAGCTGAACTGCCCTAGTGACAGCTCCCTGCCTTCTGGCCTCCCATTCTTTGGCTATTTTCTCGGCCTGGGGTTTTCTTAGCTCCTCCTCTTAGCTATGGCAGGTCAGACACTGCCTCAGCTCAGCTTAAGATGGTTCTCTGGTCCCCAGTCCCCGGGCCTCAGACCGGTACTGTCTGTGGCCTGTTACGAACCAGGCTGCACAGCAGGTGAGCCAGCGAAGCTTCTTCTGTATTTACAGCCACTCCCCATCCCTCGCATCACTGCGTAAGCTCCGCCTCCTGTCAGATCAGCAGCGGCATTAGATTCTCATAGAAGCATGAACCCTACTGTAAACTGCGCACATGAGGGATCTAGGTTGCTTGCTCCTTATGAGACTCTAATGCCTGATGATCTGAGGTGGAGCTGAGGCAGTGATGCTAGCACTGGGGAGTGGCTGCAAACACAGATCATCATTAGCAGAGAGGTTTGACTGCACAATAAATGTAATGCACTTGAATCATCCCGAAACCACCTCCCCCCGGTGGAAAAATTGTCTTCCATGAAAACAGTCCCTGGTGCAAAAAGGCTGGGGACCACTGGTATAGATGATGCCTATTGACTTTGGATGCATTCCTGCCATGACTCTTGGACTATGGTGAATCTGATGCCCTCCCCACTTTCTACATACTCATTTTCACCTCTGCCCGGTCCTTTATTTGTTCTTCTATCAAGGTATGTTTCAGCCGCATTGTATTGTCTACTATGCTATTTCTCCCTGAAAGCGTGTACGCTGCCTAAGAACAAATGCAAAAGAAATATAACTATAGATCATTTCTTATAATGAAACAACAAAACACACTAATCGATACTTTAAAAAAAAATAATCCTACTCTGTTGGTAGCAAAATACTCACTTTAAAACATTGCAAAGACTATAGCGGCATACAGAATGCAATTTCTGAAAAGACAGCTTTGTGTGAGTGTTTATATGCAACAGCATCCTTTATTAAAAAGGAAACAGCTATAATAAACACAAATCATAGTGACAGCAGGAATCGTGCTATCAACAAACCCATCAAAATGGAATCAAACATCATGAGATGAACACCATCACAGAGATATGTACAAGTACTTTTCCCATATGGGATTCTCTGCTACTTCATTTTGAAACCACAGAACTAGGGCAAGTGTTTCTAGCAGTATATCTATCTGGGCCTTTTTCAGTGTGATTCTGTTCTCAGTAATGGTTCACAGAGGGTTTTATGTTGTAACATGAGGTTCTTTCATGATCACAGCTTCATTGCAGTCCCATGTTTTTAATACTGCTGTTGTAATTATTCAGGTTCAGCTACTGGGATTTCTTTTTAGATCAACTGATTCTGTTGTTAAAAACACCTTTAGAATGGTTTAAGTAACCCACACGGAAAACAATATGTTTACAAACTGACAATGCTTGGACTGTGTTCATTAGTGTAACTGGATCACATGATCTGAAAGCTACATCCTTCTTACTAATTAACAATAATCAGGCTTGCATTCATGCATAGCTTTATAATGTTCAGAAGTCCTGGGTATAATATAATTCATATTGTTATATTTATATAGCAGCTAAAAATATTCTACTCTTTCCTATATTCAACATCGAGGGTATTATTGCCAGAGCATTTTTTAAAGTAATCCTATACATTTTTTTCCTCTCCAAAACATTTCAACCGAGATTTCTTGTAATCAGGAAGCTTTGTTAACAATGTCTGTAGGCATCTTACAAAGACCTTAATAATTCTGTCCTGTGTCCATTTGACCTATGCTTTATGCATACAAAAATAGCCAGACCACCTTTTCCCAAGCTGCGTGCCATGCTCGAGACGTTAAAAAAAGTATTAAACACATACACACACACACACTCTTTCCATGGCTAAATAAGTTAGGAAAATATTTTATACCATACTTCCTTATAGATTTAAAATAAAAGTAGCATATTAAAAGTCATGAAAAATTCTGTAGTAAATAGACACATTTGCCTTTGTTTAACTTACCATATGCACAACTTATTTGCCACAGACAATCCCCCTAACTACCTCCACACCTTTTCTTTTCTTTTTTTTTTTTTTTTAAGTTATTTTAACATCTTGTGGAACAATATTCTGTAGAATACAGTTTGGGAGCACTAAACTCAATAAATAAATAATATCACCTATGCATGATTTAACATAATTTCAGTATCTCAAAACAGCAACATATCATAACATTCTTTCTTGAGAATGCTAGTTTATCAAGACTGGTATGAAACATTTTCTGAATAATATGGGACTAAGAAATGGAGGAAAACATTAGAAATTTGCAACCCTCTCTGTATATCTTACAATACATACAAACTACAGTAGGGTATCACCTGTTAGTAACAAAAACAAGATGATCTAGTGTTCCAGTATCTGGAAGGAGTTGCAAAGCAAAACTAAATGGGAAATAGACCATAATCCATCAGATGCTGAAACAAACTATTTCTTCTTACTGATCAAAGACACAAAGTAACCAAAATTCAAATCAATAAAGGGATAGACGTTTTATCTATATAAAGTAAGAAAAAAAAAAGTGACATCCAAATGTGAAAACCAAAAAGTTAAGTACTAAGAGTGTCAAGGGCACCAAAAGAAAATTGAACTGAGATCTTAATTAATCAAGTTTTCCTCGTGTCATTTGCTTATGCAAGTATAGGGGACATCTTCCAGAATGAATTTTAATATCTGATCTTACAGCAAGCATATGCTTCAGAAATCAGAGCTATACCTAAGGAATATATAAGAGAGACTTTTTTCTCACCTGGTTTCACTGACTCTATAGACGATGAGTTAAGTGAGTGTCCCATACATTTATTTATTTATTTTATTTTATTTTATTTTTTTTTGAGACAGAATCTCACTCTCTTGCCTGGGGCGAGTGCCGTGGCGTCAGCCTAGCTCACAGCAACCTCAAACTCCTGGGCTCGAGCAATCCTACTGTCTCAGCCTCCCAAGTAGCTGGGACTACAGGCATGCGCCACCATGCCCGGCTAATTTTTTTCTCTATATATTTTTAGCTGTCCAATTAATTTTCTTTCAATTTTTGGTAGAGACGGGGTCTCGCTCTTGCTCAGGCTGGTCTCGAACTCCTGAGCTCAGAACGATCCGCCCACCTAGGCCTCCCAGAGTGCTAGGATTACAGGCGTGAGCCACCGCGCCCGGCCTGTCCCATACATTTATAAAAGGTTTAGTAAGTGTCTAACATATTGACTGGGGCATACAGTTCTATGGTCCTTTGCTGAGCTCTATCGATCTTAACAAAACAGATCAGCTAATGTCATGCTACTCAAAAGGTTGGTCCACTGTGAGATAAGGAGCTGGTGCAAGAATGTAAATCAGCTGTCAGTACATGGGGGACAGGTAATTCATGACTGGCACTGGTCAAGTCAATTCTAGGCAAGGAAGGTTTTCTCAGAAAATTAACTCCACTTTTCTCTTTTATTTCATCATTTTGTTCCTCCAATTCTCTAGATCTGAAATTTTGTTTAAGACTTAAAAACATCCCAGCAAAAACTTTAAAGTACCCTTTATTTTGCTAATATTCTTTGAGCTTATTCCCTGAAAGTTAACCATTTAAAACTAAGTCAGAGGTGGGAAATAAATTATCAGGAACAATTTGGTAATGGCCAGGCACGGTGGTTGACGCCTGTAATCCCAGCACTTTGGGAGGCCAAGGTAGGAGGATCATTAGAGTCCAGGAGTTCAAGACCAGCCTGAGCAACATAGGGAGACCCCATTTCTTCAAAAAAAATAGAAAAAATTAGCTGGGCGTGGTGTGCCCCTATGGTCCCAGCTACTCAGGAAGCTGAGGCAGAAGGATTCCTTGAGCCCAGGATTTTGAGGTTGCACTGAGCTATGATGATACCACTGCACTCTAGTCTGGGCAACATAGCAAGACCCAGTCTCAAAAAAAAAAAAAAAAGGCCCGGGCGCGGTGGCTCACGCCTGTAATCCTAGCACTCCGGGAGGCCAAGGCGGGCGGATTGTCTTGAGCTCAGGAGTTCGAGACCAGCCTGAGCAAGAGCGAGACCCCGTCTCTACCAAAAATAGAAAGAAATTAATTGGACAGCTAAAAATATATATGGAAAAAATTAGCCGGGCATGGTGGCGCATGCCTGTAGTCCCAGCTACTCGGGAGGCTGAGACAGTAGGATTGCTCGAGCCCAGGAGTTTGAGGTTGCTGTGAGCTAGGCTGACACCACGGCACTCGCCCCAGGCAAGAGAGTGAGACTCTGTCTCAAAAAAGAAAAAAAGAAGAATTTCATGGTCCTTCACTTCACATGACTCTCCCTGCTCCAAGACTTTCAAGTACTTTGCTTTCTTTGCTGTTATAAACAATTTATAACCTAAGGTATCTTATATAACTTAAAGTATCAGATAACAAACATTTTATTTAAATGTTTAAACTCTTCATACAGGGCATGACTCATGTGTAATAAATCTTAGCTCTCTGAACACGAGGACATCAAATATATGCATCAAATTTACACAAAAGCTACTTAGCCAATTACTTACATTTTCACAATTGTTCTGTTATCAATAAATATGGAGCCATTCTTCTTGTTTGTTTTAAAAACTAAGGTGATTTCTTACCAGTTACTAATAGAGTTAGTCACTTTGGACTTGGAAGAGTATGGAAGTTAGGTCTTCGTTAAGTTGGAGAGCCTCACTGAATTATTCTGTCCCTATATAACTCTATATAGTTATTATAGGTATGTATTTCACTATCAATAGTATGCATTCTATACCAAAATATGGAAAAAGAAAACATAATTTTTTTTCTCCAGTGATAACAAAAGATTCAAGGCTTGACATCTTTAATTTATTCTCACAATAGGTCCAAGGACAGTCAAATTTTCTAAGACTTGTAGGTTAAGGTGTCTTATTCATGTCCCTAAATATCAATATTACTCACTTGACAGCTTTTTTCCTTCAAAAATGCTGATGACAAGAGGTCTCACTAACATAAATCTTAGTAGTATGTTCTCGAGTATGACCATTTGCCAACCAGGAAATGAATCAAGAGTCCATTCAAATCTTTTAGCTGTTGGTCATTATCAATCATAATCTGTTACCAAATTCGAATGGGTACTTTGCTCTTGAGTCCATGTATTATTCTATATCTTATTAGCCATTAACCACCTTAAGAAGCTGTATCATCGTATACGCTATATAGAGTTGCATAGTCTAGGAAGAACAGCATATACAATTTATTCCATAAACTGCTAAATGGAAAGTCTGTCATTTTTTGTTTTTCGGGTATCAGAAAACCTCCAAAACAAACTCATATGCAAATTCCTAAGAATAGCAAAATGTGATATCTCTGCAAACAGCATAGAATTGCAAATTACCTATTTGACATTAATCCAATGTTTGTTAGTCTTAAAACACACAATTGGGATTCTTGTTACTTCACTTATATGTATAATCATGCTTTCTTGTTATATTACCCAGCATAGTTCTCGAGATTCTATTGTTCTAAAAGAAAGGGGTGCAATAAACAAATATCGACTAGAATTTTCAACATAGAGAAAATTGCCATGGCTTTTTCAGTTGGAGTACAATGTAGCCTTGATATTTGATTTTGAATGCATTTTAAACATATGACATACAGAATAAATTAACTATAAATGGCACTTATTATGCAGCTTTGATGAAATAGTCTTAAAGTTTTAAAAGTCTGTTTATTTTGGTCACTATAGTTACATCATCTCCAACATATATGCATAACTCTTTATTCTCTAATTAAAATACAAAAATATTTTGCTTTAGAGTGACATTTGGCACTATCTTTATATTATCCATCCTGAATGAACACTGTTGTCAGGTTGTTAAAATGGAAAGAGCGCTAGCCTAACTTCGTATCAGATATCTGAGGTTCAAGACATTCTTTGGCCACTAACAAATGCTGTGACCTTGGGCGAATCATCTGGACCTGACAGCCTCAAAAATAAGGGAGGTTGCACTCAATGATGTTTAAAATTCCTAAAATTCAAATCTATAATTTAGGTCTTCCTAAAAGATTTTTCCATCAATGCATTTTTACAATATAAATTTCAAGCTATATAGTCTGTAACACAGGATCCTCTGTCTTTTCCTTCTAGCATTTCAACCAAGCACTCTCTAAAATGAAACATCTTCTCCATAGGGGTTGATGGTAACCTTCCCTGGGCAATTCATCAAATTTAAGACTGAATTTTTATGTTTTTATGTATAAACCTTGTCACCTGAAAATATAATAGCATTAATAGTACTAATATTAACATTACTATTATTAATACCAATGGTGATTCAAGGCCCCCAGCCTAATTTAGTTCAAGGGCTTACCAATAATAATAATTATTATTACTATTTGTAGGATACCATGTACCTCATACTATGCTGTACTCTTTATATCTTTGTCTTTTTTAGTCCTCACAGCTAGCTCCTCTTATTTTCCCTCTTTATAGATCATTCCTTGCTTGTCTTAAAAGTAATAAAATGAATGCTCAATTGGCCTAGAAAGATTTTTAAAAGTTTATTACATTTAATTAAGCTCTCCTCCTTTTCTATTCTGCCTCAGACATGTGGTAAATAGCTCAAGGGAGGTAGGCCAGCAAATTAACATTCTTTCTAGTTTGTGTTGCAGGGACAAACTCACACAGGTAAAAAAAGAACTGAGATTTCCAGGATAGTAAATGTGAAAAGATAACACATCAAACCTGTAATTTCATGGATTCTTTAATAAATTCTATATGCTGAGTTGCCTAATGATGAATTTCTATACTTCTGACTATTCAAATCAGTTTTGCAAGCATGACTTCTTAAATCTTACGGTTTAACTTTCATTTACTTTTATTTCTTTTTCTTTTGTTTCTTTTTTTTGAGACAGAGTCTTGCTCTGTTGCCTGGGATAGAGTGCTGTGGCGTCAGCCTAGCTCACAGCAACCTCAAACTCCTGGGCTCAAGCGATCCTCCTGCCTCAGCCTACTGAGTAGCTGGGACTACAGGCATGTGTCACTGCACCTGACTAATTTTTCTATTTTTAGTAGAGATGGGGTCTCGCTCTTGCTCAGGCTGGTCTCGAACTCCTGACCTCAAGCGATCCTCCTGCCTTGGCCTCCCAGAGTGCTAGGATTACAGGCGTGAGCCACCGCGCCCAGCCGTCATTTACTTTTACATTTAAGTAGAGTTAGATAAGCTATGTTGTATTTATCATAGAGTAGATCCACTTCCATATTGGAAAAAATAGAAAGCCATAACAAGACTCCCTTCACTGTTGTTTGTTATTACTCAATAGAGTATCAACAATGTCAAATATCATGTTTAATAAATGTGTGTGTTCTAGCCATCTGAAAAAAAAAACAAACCCAAACCTCAGTTGTATCATGTTCATTATTTATTCAAAATTCAGCTACTTACTAAATTTCAAATGCTTAGCATCAGGGTGTGATTAATTAAAATTAATTTAATTAAGGTAACAACCAGAAATATTAAAAAAAATACAGTGGTACTTATATTTATAATTGAAGCCACATGCCCTAAGCCCTCAAAATCATAAGGAGAAGTATATATGGCATGTAACAATTGTTCTTGACCTCTCAGACAACTAAGGCTGTGCAAATGTGTTCTAATTTTATTTGGCCAGAAGACTGACTGATAACTTCGTTAATTTTCACATCACTCTGAACGTCATGGTATCCCTATATTACAGAGTGAGTAACTGTAGTATACAAACCCGAAGATTTTCCCAAAGTCATGAAATTCAAAAAAGAATCAGAAATAGGCCTTAGTTTTCACAATAAAACTCTATCAAATTCCACCTTACATTTTGTAAGGTGGAAACAAAATAGTAGTAATAGTAATGCGTATCTTGGGAGGAAAAAGTCACTCCGATGGTAATTTTTAGCACTTGTCCATTTATCCAAACCAATAGAGCCATAGCAATTTTCCCTTAATCTCTGCTTTAGTCCAACCACACAGGAAAAAAAAAATCAGTGCACCACAAATCAACACTGAAATAAACTGGCAGAGCTGTTTGGGGAATTGTGTAGGATACTTTCACTCACTAGCTCATGTTTGCCACCAGTGCTATTTTCGTGAGGAAAAATCTACAGGAAAATTGACAAAAACATATTACTGACAGGTGGTTAGAGCCCCTGTTCTATATAAATCTACATTATTCAAGAAAGAAAATAGTATGTCAGGACAACTTCACTGCTTTCGTTCCCTGCTTTCAATTTCTACTGCTATTGTTATATTGGTGTTCACTCTTAAAAAGGAAGCAACTCTGAGGTCAAGAATTTGATATAAGCTGTTAAATGCAGGTCTCAATTTGGATATGCTCTTTAAGAGAATTATTTCCCAACAGGCCATCCTCTAATTCTGTTTTCTCTTATGATTTGTTGCTTGTGTAATTTCTATATGTCAGAGTTGGTTAGCTCATAGTGCTAATGAGGCCAAGGTCATGAGTCTGATTCCTGAATGAGCCAGTCAGTTTTGTTTAAGAGAAAAAAAAAAAAAAAAAAAAGGCTCTGTAGCCCGGACCTATAGCTACAGCCAGCTAGGGTACAAATTCATGCCCTTGGTAAAAATAGGAACCAGAGAAGGTATAGATGGGGCACATGCTCTAACGGCAGTGAGTAGAGTTTTTTTTCACATTCAAATAGAGAGTAGAGTTTCTATAATGTTCACATAAACATTGGGAGATTATGTTGTAAAATCATAATCATGCCAATTACACATTAAAAATGTTTTCAGAATACATCAACAACACATGCTTACATGCGAGAGAATGTTATTTATTTTTTCAAGAGACAGGGTCTCACTCTGTTGCCCAGGCTGGAATGCAGTGATGCCATCATAAATTACTGCAACCTCAAACTCCTGGTCTCAAAAGTGATCCTCCCACCTCAGCATCCTGAGTAGCTGAAACTACAAGGCACACACCACCATGCCCAGTTAATTTTAAAAAATTTTTTTTAGAGATGGGGTCTTGCTATGTTGCCCAGGTTGGTCTCAAATTCCTGGGCTCAAGCAATCCTCCTACTTCGGCCTCCCAAAATGCTGGGATTACAGGCATGAGAGAATTTTAAAGGTCTCAGAGGGAAAACAAGTAATACATACATATGATGGTGACATGTTCCAGAGATACGTGTGCATAGGGCAATGTATAATATGGATAATTATAAAATCTTATACATAAATAAGAACATAAAACTGACAACTTCAGGCATAGATAAATTAATACATAAAGAAAATGGTGTTTCAGGAAGTAATGAGGTTTGCTTAGAGCACAGGATAAATGAAGGGTAATAGGGAAAAGTACCATATTATTCAAAGACCTAATCAGTTTGGAGCCACTCCATTTTTGTCTAGGCTAGGGACATTAAATGTACTTAGCCACGTTTTGGGAAGATTTACGTAAGAACAGTATATGAAATGGACTGGAGGGAAGTAGAGTCTGGGGAAACTGGTTAGACTACTACTGTAATAGTCCTGGCCAGAGGTAATGAGAACTTATACTAAAATAATAACAGAAGGTGACTAGATGGATACAAATCTGTAGAAGTAGAAAATATAGCACATATCAGTTTAACAAGCAATTGAATGCATAGATTAAGAGCCTGAATTATGGAGCAAGATTGTCTGGATTTGAATCCTATCTCTTCCATTTACTAGTATTTCGACATTAGGAAGCAACCTAATTTCTCTGTATATCAGTTGATCTTAACTGTAAAACAGGGATCACAGTAACTCCCAATTCATAGGATCGTTGTGAAGGTGAAATGTTAAGGGCCTGGCACAAATGGAAAAATTATTATTATTATTGAATAGATGTGGGAGGCAAGGGAGAGAGGTATCAAGAAAACCACCAGTGATTGAACCTATATAACTAAGGAGGGTGACGATAACATTAAAAGAAATAGATTCCAGAGGAAGGTAAATAAAGTTATTTAGCAAATATACTGAGTTTGGGGGGTAGGGATATATAGGTAGAAACAAGCAGCTAATGGTTAGAAGATTAGGTCTGGTGCATGAGAGAGTGAGCAAAAAAGAGGGAGATAAACCTAATAGTCCCGTGTGCTGAAGGATTTATTGAAGCTTTGGGACTGCCAAGGGAAATGAGGAAAGAAGGGAAGAGAGGGCAATTATAAAAGCAGATGAAGTGTTTCATATCCAAAGGTAAGATCGGGTATATTAATGGAGTAAATAAGATATAAATATAATGTCATATAGTTGGAGCTTCATAAATATTAGTTGAAAATTTGCTAAATTATAAAAATTACTCTCAATTTTACAATTCCCTTCTATGACCTACATATTTTCTAGAGAAAATAGTATAATGATGGTAGTGTATAACAAATAGCTTCAAGGTTCAATGGAATACGATATATCTAAATTGTTATGTTAAGTACTATTGATTTCTTTCTTATGGTTGTTCTACATTCCTGTAATTATCTACGTGGAAAAAAAAGGAAGCAAAACTTGTCAGCCTCCCGTAACTAATATTCACAAATATAATCTGAATAACTCAAAGGAAAATACAATTTCTTTAAAAACTCTAAATAGCCCTACGGAAACAATCTCCATCATTGGATTCCAACAAAAATGTTACAAAATGTTATTCCATGCAGATGTAAGACACGTCCTCTTTCTGGTTCTCAGTTTTCTCATCCATAAATTAAGAACAATGGACTAGAATATTTCTAAATTACTTTCCAGTCCTAATAAATAAAGGTATTATCTTTACAGAAATCTCGCTTGGATAGTCTGGCACTGGGTAGTGAAAGAGAACAGGAGGCAGGCTGGTCACCATCAGATAATTTATAGGTGAAAGTCAGGGGCTGTCTGTTACTTAAGAGGTGAAGTCCAGGGTAGACAGCAAAGGCTGGTGTGTGACAAGATAAACTACGAGCCTACCGAGGATAAGAAAGCAAGGAATCCATTCAGGTATAGGGGTGACTGGTAGACTGCAGATTGGATCCAGCCAATAAATTCTGCTAAATACCTTCCTTCAAGCTGTTTTTACAGGATCGCCTCTGTACATAGAAGCTTGTATTCGAACCTGGTCTCAAACACTAAAATTTTACCTTAGATACTTTTAACATACTATTATCATAAAGGGAATAAGGTAGCTTTTGAAATTCAAATGTTATCTCTTGAAGTAGCCACTCTGAACTGTAATCACTATTCATGTACAAATTAGGAACAAACTAAGAAAGACAAGAGAATCAAGGAAATGTGAAACCAAGACTATTAAGGGAATGTTGTTTTTCCCTGGAGTGTAATTAAGTCCAACTGCTTAAATTAAAACTAGGAAATAAATACCTAAAACAATGCAACCCTAGTGATTCTATACAAATAATCAAGTACTTATAAAACATACATTTCCTAAATTTAGTTGTTATATCTACTATGAAAGACTAGACCTTCAAATATCTAAATCTTTAGTCTTGATATACACAAAATAATAACAATAAAGAAAAGTCAACACAGAGCTAAAATAAAAACTATAAGGCCTAAGCAAGAAAGACTATAAAAACATGAGAGATGTTGAGTAGGACACAGAGGTACTACAATTCATAGTGACATTATATAAACTCTAAGAGTACATGTGTTAGCCTAAGTCTTTTGTAGGCTCACAGATCCTTTTTAACTTTTTTGTTACCACTCAATCTTCTCTTTCATTTAATTAGGGAATGCTTATCTGACTTGTCAGTTGCTTCCTGCTTTAATAAGCTTTCGTGGGTAAGTGTGCTGTGCTATTGCTCAGCCATTTAAACACTGTGTTTTTTCTTTTGAATAAATTTCCAAACGGTTAGTTTATTAAGGATTTCTATCCTGACTGCTTCTAAATGTATTTGAAGCAACTTATACAAAATTTAATGTAAGAAAATTACATATAATGTGAAAATAGCATTGTCAAGGATAATAACAGCAGACAGTCTCTTGAGGGAGTTGAGGGATTGGACGAGCTAGTTTTGAAAATTGGATATTGAGCATGAATATAAGTTCTCTAGCAGCTAAGCTAAAGAGTGATGCATGTAACATAATTTTTAATGTTTGACTAAAAGAAAACAGACATCTTTCTACAAAAAGACCTTTCTGGCATTAAACTAAAAAATTCATCATGTGGATCTCTGAATGAGGGGCTTTGAAAACACAGTAGACAATGACTTCAACTATAATTTAGTAAAATCCACTGAAATACTGTATAAATGGATGCTTTAAAAAATTGTTTCTATAGATAGCTGTTAAAACTAGCAGTATTAGTAGAGTAGAAATATCAGTAGTGTAAATGTCAGAAGGGCTGATTCAAATCCTGTGTACATCAATCACCAGTCATGTAATTTTTGGCAAGTCACTTAACTCTTTCCTTATCTATAACCTAAGGATAATAATATATGCCTTGCCTGACAACCAGATAGTTGAAGAATCAAATGACAGTATTGTACACGAAAGTGTTCAACTGCTGTGCTAATGGAAGCTATTCCTAGTACCATCACTACTATTACCATCACGAGAGTTAAAAATCACAGAATAAATATGGAAATAGACATACTAGGCTTCATAAAAGCCATTGGTAGTACCTTGTCTCTTGGCCCAACAATCCGTTGTTCCATCTTACAGTTCCAACAACCTTCACATTGAACCTCAAGTCACTCCCTGGCCTAAATCTTTCAAGCACTCCATCACCTTCAGGATATAATTAAACCCAGAGCCAGTTTCTTGGGCACATGACCTATGCAGTCACACAGGGGCCCATGCTTAGAAGGGCCCCATGCTTGGTTTAATACTCTTTTGCTGCCATCTTGAAATTCTTAACGATTTTTTAACAAGGAGCCCACATTTTCATTTTGCACTGGCTCCACAAATTATGTTGTCAGTCCTTATCAGACTCCTTGATATGAGATCCAAAATCCCTCAGAATGTGGCTCATACTTACCTCTACAGCTTCACCTCCTTTGTTCCTTGGAACTTACTCTAAGGCTCTATCACATAAACAACCTTTAGCTCAACAAATGTCCTATGCTCTTTCAATCTCCTTTGTCTCTGCTCAGAGTCTCTTTGCCCATCTCCCTTTGCATTACAATAAAATGAATGCAAAGCAAATGGATCTCTTTTATAACAAAATCCTCAAATACAGTCTTACTTTCAGAATTCTATTGTATTTTGCAATGACATTTTATGCAGGTGAAAAAATACTAAGCTCTGTCAACCCATGAATGTGATGGTATCTAACGATACATACATACATATATGTGTGTGTATATATATATATATATATATATACACACACATAAGAGTGGAAGGGAGGAGGTAAAGAATTGGACTGTTATTGTTTTTACTGCTTCAACCTCACGTTGAGCACAGTGTTCTGAATGGCATGGTCAAAGGTCTGGGACTGCCACCACGGTTCTCAGAGCTACAACTTTCAGATTCTGATTTAATTGGTCTGGGATGGTGCCCAGGCATCAGTATTTTTTTTAAAGTTCCCCAGGTGATTCTAATGTGTATCCAGGGTTGAGAATCACTGAGTTACAAGAACTTTAAAGAGCAATAAGTTAAATGAGATGTAGCAGCTCAAGGTGTTGAGGTATAAATAAGCCAACTAATTACCAGAGCAGGACTGCTGGGGAAGCCTATTAAATGGACAATGTAAATGAAGACATAAACAGACTACTGTTTAAAGCAAATCAAATAGGAAAGATTAGAGGTATTACCGCATGTATTGTATTTGTGATTTATCTTGAATATTTCTGAGTTTCGGAACAAACTAAACAATGTCCGTATAAGTTGAAAGGCAAGCAGTGTGAAACTACCATTTCAACACCTGAGAAGATTATAGACAAATGTTACATAATCATGGACACATGTTTTAACATCCATTTAGAAAACAAGATGTCTATACCCTTGCTGAATGCTCGGATTTCTCTCTAAACAATTCTGTATTTGGCTGATAGAGTCCATAACTCATTTGAGTAAAAGCAACATGTTCACCTACAAAACAACCATGGGTGCAGCAGTACCCTGGACAAGAAAATTGGTAAACTCGGAAAATATGTGGGAAGAATTCATCAATATAAACACATTAGTTAACTAAGAAAATTGAATAATGAAGTTGTTACAAGAGAAGGAATGCTGCTCACAATAAAATTTAAAATGAAAGACCTGGAGCAAATGACATGTTAAGTCCATGGGGGTGCTAGGTAATCAAGAAGGATAGATGAGGAGATTAACCAGTTACAATGGCTGGCTTTCCAATGTTACAGGAAAGTGCTCTTGGGGTGAAAAAGGTTCTTAAAAAGAGAAAGTGATGGCTTATAGGAGAAGAACATAGGATTTGAAGTCAGGTAGATGTGGGTTTGAGTCTGGCTTAGCCACTTACAGACGAGCCATAGATTTTGGACAAACTGCTTCAACTCTACGAATCTCAGTTTTTCTCATCATAAAAGGCATTAATTGGTAAAACATTAATAATTGTTGAAGCTGAGTGATAGGTACACAGGTGTTCGTCATGTCATTTTCTCTCTGTTTTTGTGCATGCTTAATATTTTCCATAATACACAAGTTAAAATAATTTGTATCTTGATGACTTAGGGTAAAGATTAAAAATAAATGCGAAGAGCCCAATCTATGATAGACACTAAATAAATGAATTGGTCTTCTTTTCCTAATATAACTTCCATTCTCTTACCTCTCCACTCTCATTCTTGTTCCTTATAGGCATGCTGGTCAATTGTAACAACACTCCACTATCATCCCACGGATGCAGTCTATAGAAAATTCAACCATGCTCCAGTATTGAGATCTTTGGCACCTGGCTGATTCTATACAGTTTATTCCACTTAAAATCATTCCATGTGACTTCAATAGCCCTCTTCTCTCACGGTCACACACTGGCACTCTGTTATCACCTGGAATAAATGCTTATTCCACCTCTGAAATCTTAAACTCAAGATCTCACTCTATGCCAGAGTCTAAAGCCTTCCACTCCCACATACCCTCACACTCTACAACATTCGTTCTTGAATCCCACAGAGAATTTTAGTTCCTTATTAACTTCATATGTGATCTAACCAGAATTGCACTGCTCTTGAAATCTCCAAGTACTACACTATCCTATTTTATGATCGCAGTCACACAGCCTGTAAGCCCTGTCACTCCCTGTACCCATGTTCTGTGCCTGCAGAAATCCTTTTATTTAAGCCATCTCTTAGTTGATTCCTGGCCTCCCTTCCTTTACTACCCAGCATGGTCCCATGGCTCATCACTTAAACTATGTAATCACCACCCCTGTGAATTTCCTTCAACCTGTCTACTTCCAGGTCTGCCAAGTAGAGCTCCAATCCTGGGCCCGCACTGCAAGTACCATCTCTGCTGTTATATTAGGGTGACCGTACGATACTGAAGAAAATCATCCAGGTACAAAGTAGCAATAATACAAATTTATACTCTCCAACCTTAGCCAAGCCCTTGGCATCATCTGTAATTTTATTTGTATGTGGTTAGCTTTCCCCTCCTTTACTGCACTGCTAATATACCAAAACCGCCACCTTTCTAAAGTCTCATAACTAGACTCTCCCAGCCAAACAGAAAATCCAGATCTGCATTTGAGTCTTCCTTGCCATAGACAACAAGATGTTTGTCTTTCTGAAGGTATAATAAACTTTTAAAACCCTTTTTTTTGTGTGAGACAGAGTCTTACTCTTTTACCCTGGCTAGAGTACAGTGCATTCCTCATATAGCTCACTGCAACCTCAAACTCCTGGGCTTAGGTGATTCTCCTGCCTCCGCCTCCAGAGTAGCTGGGACTACAGGTGAGCACCACCACACCAGGCTAATCGTATTTTTTTTCTTTTTTGCTAGAGATGGGGTATCATTCTTGCTCAGGCTGGTCTCTTGAACTCCTGACCTCAAGCGATCCTCCTGCCTCGGCCTCCCAGAGTGCTAGGATTACAGGTGTGAGCCACCACACCTGGCCTAAAACCTCTATTTACACAGGTCAGAACATCAACTTCAAGAGATGAGAACTTGGCCGGGCGCGGTGGCTCACGCCTGTAATCCTAGCACTCTGGGAGGCCGAGGCGGGCGGATTGTCCTGAGCTCAGGAGTTTGAGACCAGCCTGAGCAAGAGCGAGACCCTGTCTCTACCAAAAATAGAAAGAAATTAATTGGACAGCTAAAATATATATAGAAAAAATAAGCCGGGCATGGTGGCGCATGCCTGTAGTCCCAGCTACTCGGGAGGCTGAGACAGTAGGATTGCTCGAGCCCAGGAGTTTGAGGTTGCTGTGAGCTAGGCTGACGCCACGGCACTCGCCCCAGGCAAGCGAGTGAGACTCTGTCTCAAAAAAAAAAAAAAAAAAAAGAGATGAGAACTTGATTCTATACTCTAAATACTGAGTCATTTACACTCTG
>RJWJ010024063.1:0-25178 GCA_004363605.1 Indri indri
TTCTCAGGTAGCTTACTTTCTAGAGTGGAGATACAAATAATAAACTCAAAAGTATAAAATATGCTATCTAAAATACGTTAGGTAGCAATAAGTGCTAGGATGAAATAGCAAAAAGCAACAGGAAGAGCTGTAGGTAGGGAGTGTGATTTCAAATTTAAATAACCTGCACTGCATTAGCATATTTGAGAAGACGCATAGGAGCAAAGGCTTGAAAGAGAAAAGGTTCTTCATTATATATGGATATCTGGGGAAAGCTGCTCCAGGCAAGGGTACCTGCAAGTGCAAAGACCCTGAAGAAAAAGGCACAGCTTAGCATGTCACTGGAAAGAAATGAAGAGACTATGATGTCTGGAACTCAATGAGGAGAAAGTAGCAGAAGAGATTAGAGCAGTAAAAGGAAGGGCAAGGATTATTGCAAGGATAGATATTTTACTCTGAGTATATTGGAAAGCCATTATATTAGGTCTGATGGAGGGTAAACAGGTGTCAAGGAGGTTACTAAGGACAGGGAGCGGGAACTGCATTGTATCTAGGAACCAAATTGCCGCTAGGAACTGTTCCCTGGTGGGAACATACATGGTAAAAATTCCTAGTAACTTAGAGCTCATTACCATCTAATTAGCATAACATGGGTGGAGCTTTGTGGAGAATTCTAGAAAAGATGCATACGCGGAAATGGAAACTTATATAACCTACCCTGTTACATATATTCCCTGTTATGTCAATCACCAACCTGTCAATCACCCCCAAAGATAGAAAACGGCCACTAATCCTGCCAGGGGAATGGCAGGAAAAACCAGTGGGCTTATAAAAGACAACACGTGCTCAGCCTCCAGCGTCTTTCTGTCTTTCTCCACTCCTGGAGACTGACCCGTCCCACTCCGTCTGGAACGTATTTTCCTTTTGTGTAGCTTCCTTTACTTTCATTCTTTCTTATATGTGATAAACTCCTTGTATTAAGTTCCTCTGTGTGAGTGGTCACTCTGTCATTGCCCCACTCAGTACCAGCGCTCATTCTTGACACTGGGAACTGGGGGACCAGGGGACATCCACACAGACAGACCTAACAGCTGCACTTTCTGAGCTGAGAGACCTGATGTGTCTTTTCCCTTACAGGATTATTCATGCTGCTGTGTTGCTACTGGACTGGGATAGGGGTGGGGGGGATTAAAGTAGGAAGACAGTGACAAAGTCATTTCAATGTTCTAAGTGAGGAATGGTGGCAACGTTGACTAGGGTAGTAATGGTTGGGCGGTTAGAAGTAGCCGAGTACTGAATACATTATGAAAGTATTTTATTGCCAAGAAATTTTACTGGCAGGCTGACTGTGAGATGTTAGGGGAAAAAAATTGAGTCAGAAATGCCTCATATATTTGGTCCAAGTAACTGAAAGGTTGTTACTATTTATTGATAATTGAAAGCCTGTAGGGGGAAGAGGTTTAAGAGGTTAGGAAAAGTTATGTGTTCAGCTTAAAAATAACATATATACATGTATTTTTTAATATTTATATACATTTTAATATATAACACACACACACACATAGATGTAGAAGTAGAGATACAGGTGGTGTCCAGGCAGATGTAAAGGAGATTATATATATCTGCATCTGTATTTCCAACTCTTACCACAGTGTCTTGAACTGGTGGAAAACCTATAATATTTTTTGAATGAATATTGAATGCATACACACCACAGGCAATTTGGTTCATATTACGAATAGAGTATAGCTACATACAACCCAAATTTAAAATTATATGTGGAATATTTTCCTACATTCTTTCAGAAACATAATTTTAATAGTTATTAAATATATTCATAAAAATTTTCTAAGTCTTTATCAAAGTATTTATTGAGAGTATGTTAATGGTCTGTATTGAGATGGCAGATATGCATGCTTGGGTATTTTTCTTAGTCATTGAATGAACTAGACAGATTACTTAACTTTTTTGAGATACAAATTCTTCATTTCTGAAATGAAGGTAGCAATATTGCTAATTTTTTCTAAGATTAGAATAATTATATAATAAACACCAGACAGAGCAGGCAATCAATAAACTCTGGGTGTTATTAAAATGTGTATCATGTAAAGTATGTTAGAATTACATTAATTCATCAAAATTGTAGAATTGCTGGGTCTCCTGACTATGTCTATATCTATATCTATATACATACATGAATGAAACAAAATATTATAGGAAAACATGTATTAGTAAAGTACCTGGCCTAAACTACTTACAAAAATGTCTAAAAACAATGCAACCATGATGCAAACCAATTATAAGCTAGTACAGTCCATGTTTCAGACTTCAATTATAAGACATTGAAATTCACCTCAAATTTCTTCCTATTTGTAAAGAATATGAATTATAAATGAACCAAAATCATATGTAAAATTGAATAGAATATGTCTTATTTTGTTAGGAATTTAAAGATGAAAATATTTTATGTTAAATTGTTCTTTATATTAGATCATTAAATCATTCTAACAGTGCTTCTTTATTCTAGTTGGTCTGAAACTATTTAATTTTTATTGAAGCCAATGTTGCATAATATAATTCAAATGCAGGCCTTGCAAACAATTTCTGTGTATACACATTCAACTAAATTATTTTTGTAATAATTTTTAAGCAAATTATTTTTGAAAGCTTCACTGTAACCTGTTTAGCCAGCCATCTCTAATGGAAGTACATAAACATTAAAAGGTCAATGCTTTTAGTGCGTTATATTACAACCGCCAGAAAGTCAAGTCAAAAAGGTCACTATATATATTACATTTATTTTTTCCTGTTTACTTAGTGACTTCACCATTTGTAAATTGCACATCTTTATTAAATACAACTGAGGTACTTGAACTTATTTTAAATACAATTAGGAGAGTGATGTCAGCAAGATGGCAGACTACAGGTCCCTGGTTCTAGTCTCTCTCACAAAAACAACAATAACAACAACAACAAATAAACGACTACATTTGGACTGGAGTGTCTGAAAGAGAGTGCTGGAGTACAGTAATGGATTGGTGGAATCCCTGTGGAAGCCGGAAACCCAGATGGTAGCACACAGAGGAAGGCAAAGCACTCTGCCTCTGCCCACTCCTCTCCCATGCTGGGATGCGTTCAGGGCCAGAAGGAACTTCTCCTTGTGGGGAAAGGTAGGCAGGAGGCCCTCAGCGTCCCCTATTACCAGCACAGACATCTGCATCCCTTGCTACAGGAAATTCCTGGAGTCCTCACATGCCCTGAGCTCGGTTTGGGGAAATCTCTGGAGTTCACAGGGCTGCATTGCTCCAGAGTAGGTGTTCATGTTGTGCACCCATCTATCCTCGTGACCTGAGCTACTGCAGGACACCATCTTGAAACTGGAGCCACTGCCAGAATACATCCTGCTCCGAGGGCCAGGAGTCACTGCATCTCTCCATCCCTGAGGCTCTAATGTTATTCTACCACAATGACACAGGTGGCTGCAGCACCGTAACCTCAGATGCTCACAGCCTATGCTCAGCAGAATGGCCAGACTCTGGCAATGGATCCCATGTGGGGCCCTACACTCAGAGAAGAGGCAGTTCTGCACCGTAGGGAAGTTGACCCAGGGACAGAAGACACCACGTACAATCACCGTCTGCCCGAAAATCTGCAGGAAGACCCCCATTCCCCCAGCAAGGCAGCGCCATTGCAGATATAAATGCCCAGCAACCTAGGCCACCTATGGCATTTCTAGACACCCTTGACTTGGATTTTACAGATGAAGAAACTAAGATTGGTATTTTGAAAAAGTAATAAAATGGACAAACCTTTATCTAGGCTAAGAAAAAAGAGAAAAAACTCAAATAAGAAAAGCAGAGATAAAAAAGTAGACATTACAAGTGACACAACAGAAATACAAAGGATCATAAGAGACTACTATGAACAACTATATGCCAACAAATTGGAAAACCTAGAAGAAACAGATAAATTCCAAGACACACACAACCAAAGTAAATAACGAAAAAATAGGAAATCTGAACAGACCAAAAATGAGTGAAAATATTGAATTAATAATCAAAGGTCTCCCATCAAAGAAAAGCCCAGGATCTGACAGCTTGACCACTGATTTATACCAAACATTAAAAAGAACTAGTATCAGCCCTTTTCAAGCAACTGAACAGCCAGTATGGAAAACAATATGGATTTTCCTCAAAACATTAAAAGTAGAACTACCGTATGATCCAGAATCCCACTATTGGGAAATAAAATCAGAATGTTGAAGAGATACCTGTACTCCATGTTTACTGCAGCACTAGTCACAACACCCCAGATATGGAATCAACCTAAATGCCCAACAGCAGAGGAAAAGATAAAGAAGAATATGTGATGTATGTATACATAGTGCATATATACACACACAATGGAAAGAAAATTCTGTCATTTGTGACAACTTAAATGAACTTGGAGAAATCTAAATATTGCTTTGGTCGGACTCCACAGTTTTGATATTTGTGCTCTCGTTTTCTTCATATTCTAAATGTCTGTAATTTCAGTTTCCATTTCTGATTTTTTTTTAACTCAATAGATCTCTGGAAGAGTTCAGTATTCAAGTGTTTAACAGTTTGGTAATATTTTTATTACCTATTATTCATTCATTAACAGTTTTATTGCATTATGGCTAGTAAATGGGGCCCATGCAATTTTTACCTTTTGGAATTAATGTTTCCTTTTCATGGTCTGATCACATACTGATTAATTTTTTAAAATGTTTCATGAATGTTATTTTTCTCTTAGTGGGTAGAAAATTCCATAAGTATTTCACATAAATCAAAATTTTAACTATAAAAAAAGAAATAAGTCAGACACTACTATCCTACAAGGAAGGAGAAACAACCAACCACGTAAAGAACAGCCTGAGAAGGGCATCTTCTAAGAGATGAGGGCCTTGGTCCTAGGGCCACAGGAACTGAAGTCTGCCAACAGTCTGAACGTACTTGGAAGAAGACTGCGAGGTCCGGATGACAATCCAGCCCTGCTGCCATCCTGACTGCAGCCTGTGAGACCGCAAGAACACCCGGTAGTTCCATCCAAGGCTTCTAACCTGAAATACTGCAAGATATTAAACTGTGGTTGTTTTAAGTTGTTAAGTTTGTAATAATTTGTTACACAGTTATTAAAAATTAATATAGTATTCTTATAGACTCTAAAAAATATTAAAGTCACATCGTTTTTCCTTAAAAAAGAAATAATGTGAATAACTCCTCTCTGGGAACCCTAGCATGCTCTCTATAACCTTCTGTGCATTGTTTTTCTCAATATCTACCTCTACATCAGATTAGATCCTGACTTCGTCTAGACCTCTCCAATCCCACTTTCTTCCATGGAATTACTAAAAACCAAAACTACTGTATTTCTAAAGCCCTATCAGCTAAAACTAGATAAATTTTAGAGAATAAGCTCATGTGTGATGTATGGATCACACAAAAGTTTCACCTAACTGCCATAACCAGAGACATTCAAACAAAAACCAGGATGAGACAAGATGATGAAACGGGACTCCAGATCATGATACTCCTACCACTCATAATGCTCTATTTTTCCACTTGGCAGGACAATGGACATATGGTTTATTTAATTGGTTGCCATTAAGCCTAAGTTCCTGGCTCTAAACTATTGTAAAATGGGATTCCATATTACTATTAATTGTACTTTGTAATTTCACTTTATAAACTTTGCTACTTGTTACATTTTTACAGAAGTACAAGTTCTAACAAAATAACGTTGGCCCCACATTTTGACATATTAAAAAAAGATGATGAAGTAGACAAAATTAAACTTAATAAGGGACTGTAGCTAGAGTTAACTTGAGAGACACTCTCTTCATACCTCCCTCGATGTTGAAATGTGGCTAAAAGGGTTTCAGCACTGACTCCTAGCTGCCATTCACTCCCTCCAATTGGAGATTTGAGTAAAGACAGATCCATTCTAGCAGAGACATATCGAAACCTAACTGCATGATAATTGAGCAGTGATTTTTTAAAAATCTTAATTAAAAGGGAGAAATGTGAAAAGTTCTCAGAATAAAAACAGTCCCTTGTGGTAGAAATAAATAAAAACAACCCTGACAAATAGAGCCAGGGAAGTCTATGAAGAGACTCCTGCATAAATTCCTGATAACAAAAAACTGTCACAAAAGACTGCAAACCCCGCAACTTTGCACAAAGGTCACTATAACTTCACTCTAGAAAATACTCCTGCAGGGATATCTGCCCAGCAAATGCCTTTTCAACCTTGGATTAGCATCACTCTTGTTATTGATCCTTGTATCCTAATATAAAATGTGTATTATTTATTGCAGTTTCAGTGATCCTGACAGTAATTAACATACATGTGGGAAAAGTTGGTAGGATATCATTATAGTCAATTTTATGTGTCAACATTACTTGGCTATGGGATTCCAGGATATTCGGACAAATGTTATGTTGTGTATCTCTGTGAAGGTGGTTTTTAAGACTTCGATATTTAAATTGATAGACTCAATAAAGAAATTGTCCTTCCTAATGCAGCGGGCCTCCTCTAGTCAGTTCAAAGCCTGAATAGAACATAAAACATGGCCCTCCCTGAATAGGAGAAAATTCTTCCCGCCTGACTGCCTTCAAGATGGAACACAAGTTTCTCCCTGCCTTCATATTTAACTGAAACATCAGGTCTACCTTGATCTCCAGTTTACCGAGCTTTAGGCTGGAACTACAGCATCCGCTTTCCTGGTTCTCAGGCCTTTGGACTTTAACTGCAGCTACACCATCTCCTCGCCTTACTGTGGCCTGCTGACTGCGTATCTTGGGACTTGTCAGTCTCCATTATCTCATGAACCGATTCCTTCTAATAAATCAAATGTGTAAGCACACAAACATATGTATATGTGTATATATTTCAATCCTATTTGTTCTGTTTCTCTAGAGAACCTTAACTAATAAGATTTTGAAAAGAAGAGTGGTTCTAGAGGAATAAAATTTTATGAATGAGTTTTCTCTATTAGTTCTTGGGTTTCTGGAATTGGTTCTCTAATGTAGTTGGATTTAAAGATGCTGATGACTCTATTTCCAGTAGTAAAGAAAGGACATGATAGTCCATGGCATAAGCTGGCAATAGAGATACACAAAATAACTGCATTGGATACTCCTAATTAACCACTTACAAGAAGCAAGGAGCTGGGTGATTGTGTATATGATACTTTAGGGCACTTTGGAGCAGTTATAAATACGATATTGGCTGGTTGCTCCTAAAGTTGCCAGACAAAGGGTAAAAAGAAAAGGATGAGCTCAGGGATTTGAATCCCCAACTTAATACCACACAAATAACCCAAAAGCATCTATCTGTTCCCTGAAGGAGATTGTTATCTCCTAAAGCTGCAAGACTGAGTCTACTGATAATCAGTTGCATATTCTCATCCTGCAACCGGCTGAATTACAGTGCAAACTGAACTCCACACCTTGGAGGTATCTACTGTTAAAGTGAAGGCATTGATTTGGAAAGATGGAGATCCTGAAATCTGGAGGGAAATATGTGGGAAGAGTGAGGTGAAGCTGGGAACATCAAGCCCCTAAATTCTGATGAGTCTTCTTTGTTAGTGGAAGCGGCCTCTCCATCCCAGTTTAAGCAACGCCCCCCACCCCAGCCCCACAATAGAAGCAGCTTCTCCACCCCGTCAAAGGGGATTAACAGTACTTGACAGAGGAATTGTAATGGCTTCCCCTGAGGCAGTTGTCATGCAAGACAGTGCTGATTCTCCTAAGGACCCACACTACAACATCTCTCTGTTTCTAGACCTATAACTAGACTCAAATGCCAGCAGGTCCTTGAATGAGAAAGACCAATTGTGGTCTTGGAGAGGTATAGTATGTTCCAAAAGAACTCCTTGAGTTTTCTAATTTATACAAACAGGAATCTGAGGAACCTGTGTGTGAGTGAATATTGTTAAGAGTATGGGATAATAGTGTGAAGACAAACTTGGATGGTGTCAACTTTACTAATGTGAGCTTACTATGCAGAGTTCTACAGTTAAGGTTGCAGTTTAGGTAGTCAGAAAGGGCTCTAATTGTTTGCCTGGTGAACTAAAACATGGACCAAAAGATGCTCCACTGTAAGTGAGTTAGAGATGCCTTTTTAGTGCAGAGGAAGATATTTAATAACCAAGCAGATAGGATGACCTATTATATACCAGTCACTTCTTTCTCCAGCCCCGCCCCCATTATGGCTTATTGGGCTCATGAGCAAAGTGGCCATGGTGCAGGGATAGGGTTATGCATGGGCTCCGCAATGTGGACTTCCACACCAAGGACCTGGTTACTGCCACTGCTGAGTGCCCAATCTGCCGGCAGCAGACATCAACAATTAATACTTGATAGTTGATTAGTCAGCTACCTGGTTGCAGATTGATTACATCGAACTACTTCCATCGTGAAAGAGGCAGCATCTTGTTCTTACTGATAGATACTCTGGATATGGATTTACCTTCTTTGCATGCAATGATTTTGCCCAAACTACCGTCTGTGGACTTACAGAATGTCTTATCCACTGTCATGATGCTCTAAAGAGCATTGCTTCTGATCAAGGAACTCATTTCACAGCAAATGTAGCATGGCAATGGGCCCATGCTCGCAGGATTCACAGATAACACCATGTCCCTCACCATTATGAAGCAGCTGATTTTATATTAATAGAACAGTGCAATGGCCTTTTGAAGGCTCAGTTATAGGCCATCTACATGGCAATACCTTACGGGGCTGGGACAAGAGTCTCCATAAGGTGATATATGCTTCAAATAGGCATCCAATGTATGGTGCTATTTCTCCCATTGCCTGATCCATGAATCAAGGGGTGGAGATAGAAGTAATAGTACTCACTGCTACCCTTAGTTATGCACTAACACAATTTTTCTTCCTTTTCCTTTACATTATTCTTTGCTGGCCTAGAGGTCATAGTTCCAGAGGGAGGAATGCTCCCACCAGGAGACATACCCATTCAACTGGAACTTAAGACTGACGCCCATTCACTCTGGGCTTCTTATGCCTCTGAATCAACAGGAAAAAGAAAGTTTTACTGTTCTGGCTGGGGTGACTGATCCTGACTTAATCCTGAGGAAATTGAACTATTACTCCACAATGGAGATAAGGAAGAATAGGTTTGGAATGCAAGAGATATATTAGGGCATCTTTTAGTATTACCCTGCCCTGTGATCATTGTGGTCAATGTGATGATGGGTCAAACTAAAACAACCCAATCCAGGCAGGACTATTCCTGACCCACACCCTTCAGAAATTAAGGTTTGTGTCATTCCAACAGGTAAAAAACCTAGTACTTGCTGAAAGAAAAGGGACTAGGGAAAAGACAATGCAAGAAAGTAATTATAAATACCAACTATAACCATGTGACCAGTTACAGAAACGAGAACTGCAATTAGTTTTTCCTCCTTATTTTGTTTTATATGTTTGCATGTGTATAATATTTTTGTGTTCTTCCCTCTTTTATTCCCTTGTCTCATCACACTTGTGTAGACTTTATACCATAATATTTCAGTATTGTTAATTTTACATCAAAGTATTTAAATTATGGGATATCAGGGAAAAAGTAAGGGGTTAGTGTGTCTTTGGCTATACACAGGATAGTTCTGTTATGCTAGGGGAAATCATGACTTTTTCACTGTCTTAACTTGGAGATTAAGTATGATTTAAGAAGGTGGGTGTGGGAGCAAAGTTAACAATAGGTGAACTTGTGACAGTTAATTTTATGTGTCACCTTGACTAGGCCATGGTGTGCCCATATATTTGGTCAATCATTATTCTGCCTGTTTCTGAGAGGGTGTTTTTGATGAGTTTAACATTTAAATTGACAGACTGAGTAAAGAAGATTGCCCTCCCTAATGTGGGTGGACCTCATCCAGTCAGTTAAAAACATGAATAGAACAAAAAGTAAGGCCTTCCCCCAAAGTAGAGGTAATTTCTCCTGTCTGACTGCCTTTAAGCTGAGACATAGTTTTTTCTTGTCTTTATACTCAAAGTGGAGCATTAGGTTTTCCTGGGTCTTGGGCTTAATGGCCTTCAGAATGGAACTATAGCATCAGCTCTCCTGGATTTTAGGACTTTGGACTCACACTGGAACTACACTGACTGCTCTCATGGGCCTCCAGCTTGCCAACTGCAGGTCTGGGGACTTTCAGAAACCCTGTATCTATATATCACATTTGTTGATATATAGCTATAGATAGGTATATAGATAGATATAGATATAGAACTCCTGTCGAGTCTGAATCTCTCGAGTACCTGACTACTAGTACAGAAATGTACCCATAAATAAATTTTGTTTAACATAGCATTTAATCAATAGTAGTCTTAAACTATTGCTTTACCTTACATTAATAGTTCAAGTTATATTTTTAATTTTAAATCAGTCTCTTAAACCAACATATCATATGTAGATTTTAAAACCCATCCGGTGATGTCTATAGTATTTCTCATAAACTAATTTTTTGTGAAGTTATCAAAGCATTTTTCTAAAACTATTCATACACTTCAAAGCTGATAACTTATTTTAAACCTCCATTCCCTAGTAATTAGTTGCTTATTGATCATTTATATTGAACATCTGTTATATTTAATTAAATTATAGTCATTTATTAACAAACTGCATTTTTCTCCTTTGAGGGTTTCCAATGGATTACAGAAAGAAAAGACTTTAATGATTTCTTTAGATATTTTAAATCTATTATTCTCTATTTTAAAATATGTTTGAAAATTTTAAATTTATTATTCAAATTAATCAATATCAAGCTTGTATTTGATATATATACTTTTCTATAGAATATATTACCAGCTATTTATCATCAACTTCTTTTGACTCTTAATAATTTCTTAATAGCAGCTGAAGCAACATCACTATCATTGTCACAACCAACACTGTTAAGGACTGACCACCTGATCTTGGACTTCTAGCCTCTGGAACTTGAGTAATAAATTTCTGTTTTTATAAGCCACCCTGTCTATGGTACTTTTTATAGCAGGCCAACTGACTAAGACAAACATCAATGACAAAATTTTAGTTTAGCATGAGCACAGAAATGTCTATCAATCTAGATTGATAGATATTGATATAGATGTATATGCAATATGTGTGTATATATACACATATATGTTTATATGTGTATTATATATATTATTAAAATTCCAATGAATTTTTTCACAGAAATAGAAAATATCCTAAATAATTCATATGGAACCACAAAAGACCCCAAACAGCCAAAGCAATCTTGAACGACAAGAACAAAGCTGGAGGCATCACACTACTTGACTTCAAAATATACTACAAAGCTATAGTAATCAAAATAGCATGATAATTGCATAAAAACAGACACTTAGACAAATGAAACAGAATAAAAAGCCAAACAATAAATCCACACCCTTATGATCAATTGATTTTCTGCAAAGGTGTCAAAAACCCACAGTCCAGAAAGGATTCTTTATTCTCTTCAATAAATGGTGTTCAAAAAATTGGATAGCCACATGCACAGAATAAAATTAGCCCTGTATCTCATGCCATATACAAAAATTAACTCAGAGTTGATTAAAGACTTAAATATAAGACTTAAAATTGTAAAATACTAGAAGAAAACATGGGGGAAAGCACTATTACATTTCTCTGAGTCATGATTTTTTTGGATATAAATATATACATATATGTATGTGTACATGTATATATTTATATATTTCATACAAATTTATGGGATAAAGCGATAGATTTTATATTTGTAAATATATCATGTCTTTAATTGTTAAAACGTTATGTATTTAAATTTGATTAGCTTGTTTTCCCCCTAAGAGGCAATCAACAATATCAGGAGATTATTTGATTGTCCGAGTCAGCTAGGTGCATCTGGGATCTCTAGTATGTGGATTCCAAAAATGCTGCTAAATATCCCATAACACACAGGGAGATCCCCATCACAAAGAATCATCTGGATTAAAATGTCAATTACCAAGGTTGAAAATCCCTCTTCTAGGAGAATCCCCAGGATTCCCAAATCCTCATGACTTCTGCATGAATTTGAACTTGTAAAATAAGCATCCCACATTTTAGTTTGCTATTAATATTTACATATTTACCAAAGATACATACTATGTACTTACTCTGAAAATTAACAAAATTCAACCCAATTTATGTACAGTCTATACGTATATATTACATACACATATATGTTTGTGCCCAGCCTATACAATTATTCAAACAAAACAATCACATCTTATCCTGGGATCCAGGGGGCACCTCACCTTCTTGTTACTCTGAAGTCTATCTCCCAAAAACCCTGCTGTTCACTCTGTTCCTGAGTATAACACCCATGTGGACCTGCATGGCAAGCAGTATCCTCCTCCCCTGGGCTACGAGCATATGTAACTTGTAAACTGCTGCCACTCTCACCTGTCCAGTGTTAGGGGTCATGTATTCAAACACCCTAGAACGCTTAGGGTATAGAATCCTTCCCTCATCAATGAGGTGAGTAGGAGACAATCATAACACCTACCAGACACGTATGGCAGAATCTGTTAAAAATGATTATGTAGATACTTGTACCAATCATTTGCAACTCCCTACTGCTCCTGGAATGATGCCTTCTGGAAGTTAGAGCTGAGGATTTCCTTTTATACATACTTTTTTCCCCCTCAGTCTTGCACTTCCTACTCTAGCTAAAATAAGTACCATCCCTTTCTTTTTTGGGAAAAAAAAGCACATCGAGAGTTATCTGCTAGACATTAGTAAGCATTTCTGTGTTTCTGGTCTTATTGCTATTCTCTCCAAGTTTGTGGCCAAATCCTGCAAAATAATTCTTGAATCCCAATATTGCAGGTTGTGAATTCCTCCCCCCACCACCAGCAAATCTTCTGCATTACCCTAAGAGACATTTTCTCTTACATTTCCTTAAGGCCCAGAAATAAATTCATCCCTATAATAAATCAAGCTTAGACTCACCTAACAGAAATTACAACCAGGACCTTTCATTTTCAATGTACTTTCCATTGTGATGGTGTCTTTCCTTAAGTATCATTTCTGACATACTTCCTCCCTACCTAATTAGATCTGTTAAATGACATTTAAATGTTATCTGCAGAAACCAGCTCAAACGGTATGTATTTGACCTCTCTTATGATCAGTCTTCTCAGTGGGTCCCAACTCTTAGGTCCTGTTAACTACCTGAAAACCACCTAAACCATAATCCAATTCTGGATTGTTAAATTCCATGGAAATTAAAAAAAAAAAAAGACACAGGGATTAGAGGCAATGCCTTGTCTCAATGCATGCTTTCTCCATGCAACAATATTTATCCATTAGTAGAATATGTATGTGAAACTTCAGGTTTTATTAATTGCATTGACCTAGATCAGCTGGAGAAACAACAGGTTCAAATACCTCAGAAGTTCTCAAATTTACTTCATTTGGACAAACATGTTTACACAAACCCAAGAACCTCTCCTTTATTAGTTAACATGCCTGAATACATTTCAGTTGGTCTGCTCCTCTTTTTGTATGATTCTTCAGTTTTGCCTAAGTATAAATTTGTCAAAATTATGCTTCTACATTCACCATTTCTGTGTTATAGATAGCTGGTTGGGCAACAACTTCCAGTCTCTCCTTGTTTCATAATAAGGACATCCTAATCTTTTAAGTAGGCACAAGACCAGCTGTAATAATGCAAACTTACATCCCTCACATTCTGATACTACCATGATTAAATTATTTGACAAGTTTGTTGATTGGATACGTATTGCAACAAAACAACAGGAAAGAAATGTCTCTTGTTTTCCAAACAGCAAGGTAGAGGATCATAAGGAAAAACAGACACATATGAGAGCAGGCAATTATGCTAGTAATATTATGTCTTAGTTCATTCACTAGCAAGTAGCAATAGACTGTTATATTTACATGTTTGTGGTGATTATTAAATATCAAAAAATTCCCAGCACAAATACTGGCACAGGAAGTAAACTTGGTAATTCGTCTTGTTTTCCATTTTGAGAGAATAGCTTGCATATTCTCATTGTATATCTCTGGTGTTAAGTGATATCTCATTGCAGATTTGATTTGCATTTCCCTGATGATTAGAGATGTTGAGCATTTTTTCACATATTTGTTGTCCATTAGTCTGTCTTCTTTTCAAAAGTTTTAATTCATGTCCTTTTTCCACTTTTTAATGGGGTTGTTTGATTTTTTCTTGATGATTTTCCTGAGTTCTGTATAGATTCTAGGTATCAGCCCTTTATCGGATGTGTAGCATCCAAATATTTTCTCCCATTCTGTAGGTTGTCTGTTTGCTCTTGTGATAGTTTTCTTGGCTGTACAGAAGCTTTTTAATTTGATTGGGTCCTATTTATTTATTTTTGTTGTTGCTGTGATTGCTTTGGGTTCTTGTTCATAAATTCTTTGCCTAGGCCAATGTCTATTAGAGTTTTTCCAACATCTTCTTCTAGAATTCTTATAGTTTCGTGCCTTAGGTTTAAGTCTGTTATCCACCATGATTTGATTTTTGTAAGAGGTGAAAGGTATAGATACTGTTTCAGTCTTCTATTTGTGGCTATCCAATTTTCCCAGCACCATTTATTCAATAAAGATTCTTTTGCCCAGTGTATGTTTTTGTTTGCTTTGTCAAAGATTAGATGGCTATATGAGGATAGTTTTATATCTGGGTTCTCAGTTCTGTTCCATTGCTCTGTCTCTGTTCTTGTGCAATTACCATGCTGTTTTAGTTACTATAGCCGTGTAGTATAGCTTAAAGTCTGGTAACTTGATGCCTCCCAGTTTGTTCTTTTTGCTTAAGATTGCCTTTGCTATATGGGGTCTTCTCTGGTTCCATACAAAGCATAGAATTGAGAATTTATTTTATCAAAATAATAAATGTTGGCATGGATGCAGAGAGATAGGAACACTCATACACTGCTGGTGGGACTGCAAAGTAGTACAACCTCTGTGGAAAGTAATATGGAGATACCTCAAAGAGCTACAAGTATAATTAGCATTTGATCCAGCAGTCCCATTACTGGGCATCTACCGAAAGGAACAAAAAACATTTGATAAAAATGACATCTGCACTATAATATTTACAGCAGCACAATTTACAATTGTGAAGATGTGGAAACAACCCAAGTGTCCATCAATACATGAGTGGATTAATAAAATGTGGTATATGTATACGATGGAGTTCTACTCAGCCACAAAAAACAATGGTGATCTAGCACCTCCTGTATTATCCTGGATGGAGCTGTAGCCCATTCTACTAAGTGAAGTATCACAAGAATGGAAAAGCAGGCGCCACATGTACTTACCATCAAATTGGTATTAACTGATCAACATTTATGTACACATATAGTAGTAACATTCATCTGGTGTCAGGCAGATGGGAGGGGAGAGGAGGGGATGGATATATACACACCTAATTGGTGTGGTGTGCACCATCTGGGGGATGTATGTGCTTGAAGCTCTGAATCAGGTGGGACAAAGGCAATATATGCAACCTAAACATTTGTACCCTGATAATGTGCTGAAATAAATAAAAAAAAATTATATCTCTGGTAAAATTTTGTAGTGTCAGGGTAAAAAGAATTGTGTTACCATGAGTTATAGGTTATAATAGTGTGTAGAAATGGTCAGGATTCTGACCAATTGGTCATTGAAGAATAGGAAATAGTAAAATTTTTGATCTGGACCTATGGAGTAAACAAATGTCTGAAATCAAGTTAGGGTAGTAGAGATGAAAACATAAGAGTTTTTCAGCATTAAAGAAACATTACAAAAATTAGAAATAGAAAGATGTGATTCCTGACAAGAAAAATAATACAAAGAATACCCGGAGGCCACTTGTTGATACACATCACATGCAACACACACGCGCGCGCGCGCACACACACACACACACACACACACACACACAGAAATTTGGAAGCTTTACAAAAAACTATTATATTTTATTAGAGAAATTTTAAGTTCACAGCAAAATTAAGCAGATGATACAGAGATGCCCACATAACCCTTTCCCCCTTATGTGCATAGCCTTCCTCGTTATCAACTCCCCCACTGCAGTGGTACATTTGCTACAAATGATGAACCAACATTGGTATTAATATGTCATTATCACCCAAAGTCCATGCTTTATATTAAGGTTGACTCTTGTAGTTTTAAATTCTATAGGTTTGGACAAATGTATAATGACATGAATTCACCATTGTAGTATAATACAGAGGAAATATTCTGGGTTACACCTATTTATTCCCCACCCTGCCTTGTGTCAAACAGAGATCTTTTTCTGTTTCCATAGTTTGACTTTTCCAGAATGTCACAGTTGGAATGATACAGTATGTTCCCTTTTAAGATTGGCTACTTTCACTTAATAATATGCATTTACGTTTCCTCTATGAATTTTCATGTCTTGATAGCTCAAATCTTGTTAGTGCTGAATAATATTCCATTGTTTGAATATATCACAGTTTATCCACTCACATACAAAAGTACATGTTGGTTGCTTCTCAGTTTGGGGAAATATGAGTAAAGCTGATAAAAACATCCATGCTATGATCTGAATGTGTCCCCACAAATTCGTGGTCTTTCTATTCTCTTCCATTGATCTATTTGTCTACTTTTTTTTGTCATTACTGCAGTACTTAATTACTGTATCTTTATAGTAAGTCTTGAAGTTGGGTAGTGTCAGTCCTCCAACTTTGTTCTTATACTTCAGTATTTGTTGGGTATTACGGGCTTTTAGCCTCTACATATAAACTTTATGATCAGTTTGTTGATGTTAAAAAAAAAAAAAAGAAAACACTTGCTGGTATTTTTTTTGAGATTTCACTAAGTCATTGAATTAGTTTCAGAACTGAAATTTTGATAATATTGAGTCTTCTTATCCATGAACATGGAATGTCTCTCTACTCATTTAGTTCTTTAATCAGCATTGTACTTTCTCTCATATAGATATTGAACATAGTTTGATAGATTTATACAAAAGAATTTTATTTTGGAAGGTGCTAATGTAAATGAATAATTTATTTTTGATTTCAATTTTCACTCGTACATAGTTGGTATATATGACTGAATTTTGTATATTAACCCTGTATTCTAGAAACTTGCTATAATTGCTTATTCCAGGAGTTAGTTTGCTGATTCATTCAGATTTTCTACATAGACCATAATGCCATCTGTGAATAAAGACACTTTGATTTCTTCCTTTCCAATCTGTGTACATTTATTTCCTTTTTTTTTTTTTTTATGCATTAGCTAGTACTTACAGTACTCTGTTCAGAAAGAGTGGTGAGGGAAACATCCCTGACTTCTTCCTGATCTTAGTGTAAAAGCTCTGATTTCATCACCATTAAGTATGATATTAGCCATAAATATTTTGTACATATTCCTTATGAAGTTGAGTAAATTCCCCTGTGCTCCTAGTTTACTGAAAGTTTTTTTTTTTTATCATGAATAGGTGTTGGATTTTGACAAATATTTTTTATGTATCTATTGATATGATCATGTGGTTTTTTTTCTTTACTTGTTGATGTGATTACATTAATCGATTTTCAAATGTTGAGCCAACTTTCCACATCAACTATAACACATCCCACTCGTTCATGGTGTGATTTGTTGATGATCTTGTTGAGAAATTTTGCATCTATGCTCACAAGAGATATTGATCTGTAGCTTTCTTGCAATGTCTTTGGTGATTGGTCATAAAAAATAAGGCAGATATGTTTGTTTCCTAGATTTTTACCAGTTTCAGTGGAAGATTTCTGTATTGAGGTATGCTAATATTATCTATGATAAAGAACTTCTTAAAAATTGTGTTATTTCCTCATATCATTTTGTATTTAAGATAAGCTGTTCTGAGGCTCTCCAGTAACTGCTATACCCACAAAACACAGAATCTAAGATTATCACAGAGCATAAAATCGAAAAAAGAAAAAACCAAAAGGTTGGCATCTTTACCTGAAAATTCAAATTATTCTGACAGCATTCATTATTGCAGAGGCTCTCAAATTCATCTTGCTGCATGCTTGATTTGTTTTCAATGACATTCAAAATAAGAGATTGGTTTTCAGGAGCAAATATAATAATCAGATATATTGTTCAGCAATTTTATGCTTATATACAGTCAAACCATGTGAGAACATGTAGTAGTGTTCATAGTGGTGTTTGCTATTTTAAACATTCTAAACTATATTGTTTTATCCCTTTGGAAGATTACGCTGAATCAGCGAAAAATTACTTCCTGATGAATAGACATTCATGTGACCCAGAATGTGGAAATAATTGACTTACCATGTTTTTCCTTTTTACTTATTTAAGTTACATATTTTGAACTATTTGTTTGCTTGTTTTGTTTTATATTCCTCAATGAATAGTAAATATGTTCATTTACTGAGCATAGCAATTTTAATGGTATTTTGAAATCTATTTTAGGGGCTTGAAATTACATATTAATGCTACTTCTTGGAGTATTTACAGTCAAGAGCTGTGGAAAAAGTCTTATTAACTCAAAATATAGCACGTATTTTTGGTGTGACTTTGTGATTCTCAAGTTTAAACCTCTTAACTCCCTGAATGACAATCAAATTGCTTAATTATTGTTTGAAATTCTTTCTCAGTGCTGTATCAATTCAGCAAAAAACACTTGTAAAATGAGGACAAATTTCTTAATTTTACATTATTTGATTGTTGTTCACCAAATACTTATTTCTGGAATTCTTCCACATAAATGCAAGGAGTACAAACATGAATGATGAAGAATCCATACCCTAATTAACTTGTAGTACAGGAGGTCAGGGACTATATAATGCAAGTCAGTGTTGTAGTTTACATAACAGATATCCGGAAACGGTATGAGAGAAGCTCAAGGGAGAGTGGTCGATTCATGCCAAGCAATGGAGAAGGTATCAAAAGGGTCAGAGAAGAGACCGTCCACAAAATGAGGTTGAATAATGAGAGATATGTATCTCTTTAAAGAGGATATGGTAGTAAGGCAGGGCACAAATGCTCCTCCATGTAGAGACAGCAGAGTAAGCAAAGATAAAAAGATGACAAAACTCTGATAAATTGAGGCCATTACAAAGGTTTTTTTTTTATTACAACTGAGGCTCAGGGTTAAAGTGTCAAGCTTGTTAGGTGGTAGAAAAACTACAGATGGCACCCAACACATTTTGAATTTCGGGTGAAAACAATGAGTTCCTATGGGAGGGTTTTAAGGAGAGAAATTACATGAGGGTATACATCTTTTAGGAAGATTGGGGGGCATAAGAGTGGAGGCACTTGGGTTAGTGATATTAGATACTAGATAAAAAAGTTTTCCCTTCTTCAGTGTAAGATGTGACCTTTTAGTGACCTTCTAGTTTATATTAAAAAACATGAAACTTCACAACATCTTTAACCAGCAAGTATAAGTATTTTAAAAATCATCAGGAAAGTTCCAAGTGAATTGAATATGTTTAGAATAATGCAATTTTAAGAAGTTTTTTCATCAGAGTCTCTTTCTGCTTCTGCCACACCTACTAGATTAAATACTCTTGGATAGAGAAAACAATTTTTTATTCATTCTTCTCTCCATAGTTTGCATTCAACATAGTCTGTACAATTAATTTAGCTAAATTTAAAAGTATTGGATGAGCAGCCTAGCTCTCCTGTTGCCATGAAAAATGATAGCTACAACCAAGGAATCTAAATTGTGGAAGTTCAATTACATTAACTATAATCCTGAGGGAAGATGCACAACTGCTTAAGCTTTGCTATTAACTTTTTTAAAAAGTTAGTGTTTATTGTTTCCAAATTAATGTCTCTTAATTCCCACCTTTGTAAATGACCATACACAAGCATCTCTGATTATTTAATACAATGCATACTTCTGGATCATAGTAAGTCATTTTAATTGCTATTATGTAATATGATATTTTAAAATATATACACATATATGTATGCGTGTGTGTTTAAAAAGGTGGTTTTAGCTCACTATTGAAAACAGCACATATTGTAAAGGAATCATAGCTTCAAAGAAAGAACTTGGCATGTACAGGAAATGCAATGTGCCTAATGTACATAATGAAAAATGACATCTTCTTTAATATGAACCATCATTGCAGTAACCTAAGACTAATAGTTATAATAGTAACTGTCAAGTAAATGTTTATTAGTCTTTCTATATTTTATGCTTTGTAAAGATTTAAATTATTTATGAGCTAGAATTTGTAACTTTTAAACATATCTGCTTGAAAAAATTCTTATTTTCTTCATTAGGAGCACTGAAAGCTACCTTTATTAAGAATACATCTTTCTTTGTCATGTTATTCTTCAATTAAAAAATCAGCAGTTATATATATGGGTATATACACACACACACACACACACACACACACACACACACACATGGTTTAAATAATTAAATAACTTTAGAAATATCGGTTTAAAGAACATCAGTTTCTGCCCATCCTTTTTTTCATCCTGGTCATTTCTCTCTCCAAAGGCAATGAATGTCACCTCTTTTGCTTATTGTATTAGAAATTTCCTCTATTAGCCTCAATTACCTTCTTGTACTGATATTTCTTTTTTTTCCGCGGTTTTAGTATTGACATCACCAAGGGATGTGTCAATTGCCAGTTGTTGTTTTTTTTTTTTTTTTAGTTTTTGTTTTATTGACCTCATACTAAGGAAGTGTCTACTTAATGTTCTTTCCTTCCTTGGAATATGCCAACTTCCCATCCCCTCTTCATCAAATGCATTTTTAGAATACATTTGGTTGAAAAATATTAAGAATAATAGTAAACACATTATAAATCGAATATTTCCATTCATATTTTTAAACTGCTGCTGCTTTCCAATTTAAAATAGTAAAATTCCAAATAACATAAAGTTAAAATTGTCATAAGTTTTTAATGACATAATCAAACTTTTTAAAATCATGAATTAAAAGAAAAATAATTTTTTTCTTAAGAAATAATTGAAGACTAGTTTCCTCCAGGTATAACTTTTTAATTAAAATAGTGAAAAAATTCAACGAAATTAATTTTACTTTCTCAAAATGGTGGCATAAATAGAATATTTGTTTTTAATTTACATAAATATTAATTTGTGAATCTCAGCTCTCAGGTATTTGCCCTCAGGAATACTCCATACTTGGGACATAAATTTTCAGTGAGCAAACACAAACTGATACATTGGGATGATTTTTCACATACTTCAAAACTGTTTGAAGTATTAAAATGGAACATGGTCAGTTGGTGGTAAATTATGAAAAACATTGATTTTCTATTTTAGATTGACAGAACAATAAAAATGATTTTATGTGGAAGTAGAAATGTTTACTGAAGAGTAAATTATATGACTTTTATCTTCACCACAATATGATTTTAAAATTAAAAAAAATTGTTTTGAGTGCTGTGAAAAAAGAAAAGTCTATCTATTTGAGGCTTCTAAAAGTTGTTAGGCATTAAGGAATGTTGACTTTGGAGACCAAGCCACAGAGCTTGACCCCTTAATTACTGACCATTTCATTTATTTTATTTTATTTTATTTTACTTTATTTTATTTTATTTTTGTACCCATAATTATTTTTTTATTTCAGAATAATATGGGAGTACAAATGATTTGATTATATGTTTTTATTTTGTGCAGTTTGAGTCAAAGTTATAAGTGTGTCCAGCACCAAGGTAGCACTGTACCCATTAGATGTAAATCTACCCATCCCCTGCATCCGCCTCCCACCTACTTGGTTTCTGTTGAATTTTGCTCCCATATGTGCACATGGGTGTTGATCAATTATTTCCTATTCAATGGGGAGTGCACAGCCATAATAAAGAATGGTGAACTAACACATTTCGTAACAACCTGGATGGAACCAGAGACCATTCTTCTAACCGAAGTATTGCAAGAATGGAAAAACAAACTCCATGCGACCATTTGTTTTAGATTAGCTTCCTTTAATTTCTTTTCCTGGCTCAAACCAATAACACCTGAGCTAAAAGACCCCTTGACTGAGATAAAGGACCACTTGATTGAGATTAAAGACCTTTTAACTATTACATCCTTAATGTGGATGTTAAATATACGCTTCCCCATAAAAGAAACATTGTCTGTAGACAATCAAATGCTGTAACTATACACTAACTTTTGTATGGAAAATGTTTTACTCCTGTTAAACTTCCCCAGACCTTGCCTATATAAATGACTCTCAAATTCTCAACTTCAGAGCACTAGCCCCATCCTTTTGGAGTCTATGCCTCCTGGGTGGCTACCCTTAAACTTTTGTGCTCGAATAAACTCAGTATCTAATCACATTGCCAGAATCTCATTATTAAGGTTGACGTTATGGCAACCAGGAGGGGACCTGAAGCAAACTTTCAGTGATCCCTCTCACTTTGCTGGCTGCGGGAGCCTTGGTATCTGCATAAATGACTTTCCTTTACCTGTCCTCACCAGGGCAAACAGGGATCCCTGGTAAAGTCTCTCTCAGGCTTGAATCCAGGCTTGGTTGAGAATTCTGTTTTTATTCAAGCTATATACATTTCTAATTCAGCAGGATTTGAATTGAAGTGTTACCACAAGGTAGGAGATTTGTTTGTTATTCTCTAGAGATTCTACTAATTGCGGATTTGTGATTTTTGCTTTTATTTGTTAAGGTTTTACTTGCGATTACTCTTTAGAGTTTTCAACCTTTTCCCTCATTCACAATTTTGGTCACGGAAAAAATAATTGCTCTCTGAAAAGAGAAAGTGAATCTCTGTAGTTGAAGAACAACAACAAAAATATGTAATCTTTAAAACTGGCCACATTCTGAATCTCAGTTCAATTGACAAGCTCAAATTTTTTTCAAGTGACCAAAATTATAACAGGCTTTCTATGAAGACTAAATAAAGTCCTGAAGATAAGAGACACTGTTCCTCCTGGCTGCAAGGCACCCTGGGTATCTAATGTGTATCGAGAGTTTCAGAGCTAATTGCTCATGATAAGTAGTGGTTTCACGGGGATTTCCTTCGGAAGAACATAAAGGGAACCTTGCTTAATCTAGTGGGCACACATAAAGGATTGATCACTTACCGCCTAAAGCCCTCGAGTTTCTTGGGACCATTGAAACAGGTAAAATGGAAGAATCAAGTCAAGGGTGATGCCTTCGGGAACTGTTCTCATAAGCAGCACACTCAATCCAAAACAAACTCCCATTAGGTCTTTTTGGCCATTCAGGAAGGAAAAATCTGAATTATGGGCATTTGTAACTCTGAAACTGAGTATTCTTCCATAAGGAGGGATCTACCATTAGAAACTCCAGGTGAATTTATGCTTAACACCTATGGTGCCTTTTAATGTAAATATTTAGAAAATTGGTCATGCATAACTTGTGAAGACCCCAAATTACAATGGCCAAAATGAGGTACCTTTGAAATGCCTTTTCTCTCTGAAAAGAGAAAGTAAACCTCTGTAGTTTAAGAAAAAAAAAATTGTAATCTTTAAAACAGGCCACATTCTGAATCCGGTTTACTTGCATGTTCAATTAGAAAAAGCCACTTCTAAAGTAAAACAGAGCAACTGGAAGACTTATTTTCAATGGTATATGGAAACATCCAAAAGAGGTTCCGATACAGTTTTTCTTTATAGGAAGAAAACAAAAGATTGTCTAAAGCAATTTCTGAATCAAGAAAGGCTGCTGAAATTTCTCCTTCTGCTGCCTTAGCTCCTCTTTATCCTTCATTATGTGTACTTCATTACATGACCCACCTTTCCTTACCCCCCTCCCCCACTGCACTTCTGCTATTCTGGCTCCATTTTGCAAACAGCCAGTGTCTGGTAGAGGATAACCTGCCTTGGTTTATCAGCCATGGTCACAGGCAGAACTTAAGGGCATAATTTTAACACTTCCTGACCCTAATGAGGACCCTTTTGGTTTTGCCAGAGTTCTGATTTATATCAACTAGTCCACATGTTAGCATCAGAAAGTTAAGGTAAAAATCGAATAGCTAAGGTGAACTAGAGAAACTCCTAGGAAGACTTTCATAAATTCTTAGAGAATGATCGTAGATATGCTTGTGATCTTGCTAACGCTTTACTTATACCATACCTTTGTCTTTCAAAAAATAGTCAACTGGAATAATATTCAACAATGCTGACAAAATCCAGATGAGTCAGTGATGTCATATTTTGAGATTTGAAAAAAAAATCTTTAAACAATATACAGGATTATCAAGAAAGTTATAATAATCATCAAAATGGTACTATTCTCAATTCTAATTTCATTAATGGATTAGAGGAAGAATTAGCACTAATAATAAAAAGACAATATCCTAGTTGGTCTGTTTTTCAGACTCACGATTTGATCAATCTTGCTGATCAGTCGTCTCTTTCACTAAAGAAGAAAGAAGCCAAACAAAAGAGTGAGACTGGTAAGGTCACAGAAAAACAATATCTACCCAATCTGGGCCTCCAAAATGCTCTTACAAACCTCAAAGTGGACCTAACCTTCTGTTCTGCAATTACTCTAAGAAACTTCACCACTATAGAAAGGATTTCAGAAAACTAAAAGTTACAGCAACAAAGGAAAAAGAAAAGGAATAGAGATGTTCTGAGAACTTAAAGAGACATTTCCTTTCTTTCTTACTAACACTCTGGAAGAAATAGAAATTACTTTAAACGGAGAATGCATGTAAGCTCTTGTTGATACTGGAGCTACATTATTTGTAATAAATCCCATTGCAAAGTCCCATTCCTTGGAGTAAATATACAATTCCAATGGCAGGTGTCACCAATTCTCCCTTATTGGCAGCCCCTATAAATAAATACCAGCCTATGACTTTTCAACCAGGTCCTCTATAAGGGATTCATGTTTTCCCCTTGGATCCATCAGCTTCCATTTGCCAAATAAGGAGAGTCGTTTAAAATTTTATAATAGCTACATTTCCATTTCCTAAAAGGGAAAAATGTAATTAGAATTAGAAGATAAAGAAAATTTTAAAAACAGTAGATAACAGAAAATTTAAAACTTAACCCTTCTAATTTGCAAATTGCTTTTCATATTGCCAGAGAGGATACTGAAGTATTTAGTAATAAATAATTACAGGAACTGCTAAAAGCAGTACCTGATCAGTTACGGTCAATGTCCCCCACTGATATTAGAAAAATTAGCTCAGCTGCCCTAATTAAAATGTGAATAGACC
>RJWJ010024064.1:0-25203 GCA_004363605.1 Indri indri
AGGCATGCGCCACCATGCCCGGCTGATTTTTTTCTCTCTATATATTTTTACCTGTCCAATTAATTTTCTTTCTATTTTTGGTAGAGATGGGGTCTCGCTCTTGCTCAGGCTGGTCTCGAACTCCTGAGCTCAGAACGATCCGCCCACCTCGGCCTCCCAGAGTGCTAGGATTACAGGCGTGAGCCACCGCGCCCGGCCAAGAATCTCTCTTAAATGCAATTTGTGAAAAAGAGAAGTATAAAAGTAGACATCCACAGTTTTTCCCAAGATGGTCAGATGGAAGCGCTTTCCTCTGTAGGTCTTGAGAACCTCTGAGATAGAGTTGGCCTTTCAGAATTCAAGCAAAGCACCTGGAAACAAACTCGGAGAAAAGCACTGCTCCCAGTAAAAGCATTTCCTATTCTAATGAAAGGGTAAGTAACCTACACATCTATCACTTCTGGACAGTCTAGCTCTGCCAGGTTAATTACATGCTAACACTGAGGGGAGGGGAAACTAGCCCTGAGGTGATGGCCCTGGTCATAGCTGACACCTCCCTGAGGTGAGAGTGTTTGTATGCAGTGGCTGGTTTTAAGAGAAGGGAGGAAACTTCTGTAAGAGGCTGTGACTACCAAGACTGTAAATGCTCCTCCAGAGGAATTCCAATGGATGAAGTCTGGCTCTCTCTCATCCCTGTGAGATCATTCCCTCTTGTGAGCTACATACATCAGATGCTCTGCTTACCTATCTTTTATGATTGAAATCTGTCAGTCTGCAGGGCTCAGTGCTTTTGGATTTAGTGTCTTTTGTTACTACAGTCAAGGCAAGAACTGCTTCTGCATAGGTGATTCCTCCCCTCCCCCTTCTCTTTGAGAAGAGAGTAAAATCGAATTGGGAGAAAAGGGGCAGTAAACTATTTTGGAGAAGGCAGAGGGGAATGGGCACCAGATCTGGTAGTAAAGCTTCTCAACGTCCTCCTCGCTTTCCTCTCTCAGGGCTGCACGGAAGCAGCAGCTCCTCCCCCCGGGCCTCCAAAAGTTGTCTTTCCTTTGGGTGCGATTTCAGAGTCGAACCCAGAGTGTATGGGTCGTAAGAAACTAGAGCAAATTAGAGCCAAAGAGGCCTGGCGGGCAAGGGTGCATGGAGCGGGGGCGAATGGTGAAGGCCAAGCGCAGTGGCGAGTCCCGGGAGAGGAGGAGGAAGAGAAGAAGGAAGCCGGGCGGGCCCGAGGTCGGGTGCGGCCGGGGGAGGGGGTCCCCGTTTCCCCCTCCCCATCCTCGCCTCCCTGGGCTCTGGTGACGTTGCGGTTTCCTCCTCCCTCGAGCGGAGCCTCAGCGCCCGCCGCGTCCAGCCCTCCGCCCCTTTCGTCCACACCCCACCCGCCCGCGCCAGCCGGGCTCTCAGTAGCGCCGCCCGAGGCTGCAGCGGCGCATCCCGGGGCGCGGCGCCCATCGGCACCCATGGCGCGGCGGGCGCGCTGAGGGCTCGGCTCCGAGCGGGCCGGGGGCCCGGGCGCCCTGGAGTGAGAGGGGCCGGGAAGGGGCTCTCGAGCCGGGGCCGAGGCTGGGGAGGCGACACCGGAGAGGACGAGCCGCGGCGAGGAGCTGTAAGCTGAGGGGCGGACAGGGGCGCGCGGCGGGCGCCGTTCTGGGCCCCGCGTGGCGCAACTTTCTTCCAGAGTCTCGGGCGGGTCGCCTGCGGGGCTGGCGGGGCGCCGGCGGGAGGCTGAGAGCCACGTTCCACGCTGGGCGCTGAGCGCCGCGGGCTGCGCGCCCGGGCCCGGTCAGGGAGGGCGCCCGAGGCGTGAAGCCCAAGCCCTGGGCTTTCCGGGCGGCCGAGCAGCTTTTAGTCCCTTCCCACCCTTTGAACGCCCAGCCCCGAGTCAGGAGCACGTATAAAAACCTGGAGATCGCTTTTGGTGCGTCGGGTCTGGCCGGCCCAGCCGTGATTTCCCTGACGGCCCACGGGCTTCAGCTTCCCTCTGCCAGCTTGGGTGGCACAGCCTCGCGCCCCCTTTTCCCTACGTAGCCCAGCCAGTGGTGGGGTCGGGGTGGTCGTGTGTGCTGATTGTGGAGCAGGCAGCCCGACTTTGCGGCTGCGGAAGCCGAGGAAGCGCGTCCCGAGCCTCCCCCAGACGCTGGATTCCAGCGCTCCTTGGCTCCGCCGACACTCGGAGAAATTGTTGGTAAACCTCATCCCAGGGTCAGGCAGCCCCGGGGCGGGGAGGGGAGGGGAGGGGAGGGGCGCCTTGACTCACAGGCTGGGGAGCTCTGTAAGCGATGCCACATACACTCAAGGTCTGTCTCGGCTGGAATCTGAGCTACGTTTGTGACCTGAGAACTTTTTCGTTTGCATCTCTCATTTAAGGCAGCGGCAGCCTCCACTTAGGCTGTCTCGCATTAAGATTGAAACCGAATCCATTGGTTGGAAAAATGAAGTGAACCTTTTTTACCTGGAATTCTCTAGGTCAGGAGATGATGACACGTTTAGTTTCTGGGGATCTTGGTGTTATAAAGTTCTTTTTCAAAATTTTTCATTCGTCATGGTGTAGTTAATAGTACATTAAATTTGAGAATGGACCTTCTCACTTAGAAATATTTTCAGTATTTTTCACATTGTAGAATTTAACCTTTCAAGAATCCCTTTAATTTTTTTGATTTCTCAGCACATGATAATCTATGTAGAATACTGATGTGCAATATTTTCTAGGGTATTCACACTAAATGGGCTCACAAAAATGTAATGTACATAGAAGAAATAAAATATAGGACTATATATTCGAGTATTTATTTCATGTGTTACCTTTTTTTTTAAGATCACTATACAGATATAAGTCCTTTTATGGAATGTGTAGGTAGGGTCTGTTCTAGTAAAAATGGAGAAGAGAAAAGATTGACTTTGATGCCTCCTCCATCACCTAGTGACCCCTCTGTGTGGGTTCAGCATAAAGTACAAGACAGTGCTGGCTACTTAGGAGAAATACAGAGGTACAGAAGACACAGCCTTAGTTCTCTTAGAGCTGCTAATGTAGAACTTGAGAGTTTGAGCTTGGGAAGAGTTATTTTTTCATTGACTGGTATATGATGTCAGTATCAGTTTTATCAAGTTTTAGTGAAATAAACACAGTGGGCTACAAAGTACATTTTGACATCGAAGTTAAAAAATATTGATATTCTAAGGTGACTTTTGTGGAAGAAAAAAATATTAATAGTATCGTCACCAAATAAAAGAGAATTCTTGAAAAAAAAAAAAACTTGACAAAGAGGAAACTTTCCAAGAGAATACAGGATAGGCCTTTGCCATTTTGGGGTTGGTTATTAGCTTCTATTCCTAGTCCTGATGGGTAGAGGCTGTTTAAAGTTCCTCCCTCTGAGGTTGGGGACCTTGTGGAGGGAAAACACTGGGTAAAAAGTCAGCTAGGTTTGCTATGTGAGGTCACAACCATCTTAGTGACTAATGTTTGTGTGTGCATCTACTTTAGTATTTATAAAATTAATTCAAAAATAAGCTAATACAGTTCATTTCAATGAGATTTGTGGGCTGTCCAGTCCAATATTTAGCTGTACTGCCCTGAGAGGACCTGCTAGTCATTCATGAGGTGAAGTTCTTAACTTCACTGGATTGCTAGTGCCTCGTTATAAAAATCTTTTTTAATCTCTGAAAGTATTTTAAGATGATAGATGAAAATGCATTCTGCAATTAAACAATAAATTACTTGTTTATATCTTTCTTAATGTTATTTGTTATAGAATATTTTGGTATTTATTTCTACTTGCATTGGCCCACACTGTGTTGCATAAAAGAAATTACATGAGTCTCACTCAATGTTATGATTTCAACAAATGATTAGAAAAGAAAAAAAGAAGATAAGATACTTAAGTTTGGGTTTTAATATATAGGTAATCTTTATTTTCAAAAGGGGTGAAGAAACTAGCAAAAGACTACCATTTCGTAGTTGCAGTATATATCAAATACTAAACATGTTTGAATCCTAAGTATAGTAAATATTCTTATCCTTTTTTACTATTCCCATTGTAACCCCCCAAATAAAAAAGGGAAATACTGTTATTGTCCTGGGATGTGTTTGTGGCAGGCCTTTGAGGAGAACTGGAACCTGTGGTAGAGGGAACTTTATCATAGTGGATGCCGTTATGCCATTAACTGAGGGGGCTGGATCTTTGCCATTCTGAAGGAGTGGCTAAGGCACCTGAGGAGATTCTACAACCAGTAAACTTACTGCAAGAATGTATCTGAGTGGAGGACCGGGCAGTTCTTATTACTATATTAAATGTTATCTTGGTCCATTTTCTGTTGCTTATAACAGAATACCTGCAACTGGGTAATTTATAAAGAAAAGGAATTTATTTCTTACAATTATGGAGACCGAGAAGTCCAAGGTCAAGGGGCTGCATCTGGTGAGAGCCTTCTTGCTGGTGAGGACTCTGCAAAGTCCTGAAGTGGCACAGGGCATCACATGGCTCGGTGTCTGTTCATGCTGGCTCAGGTCTTTCTTCCTATTCTTATAGGAACTTACAGGAACTACCAGTCCCATTCACATGATAACCCATTAATTGATTAACTCATTGATCCATGAATAGATTAATCTATTCATGAGGGCAGAGCCCTCATGACCCAATTACCTCTTAAAGGCCTTATCTCTCAATACTGCCACACTGGGGAGTAAGTTTCAACATAAGTTTTGGATGGGACAAACATTCAAACCATAGCAAATGCCTTTAGGTTTTCTTATCTTGGAATAATGTTATCTTCCTCTGTAGTGATTTATAGAATAAAACTTGGGGCAATGGGAGGGTCACCAAATTACCAGCAGATGTTTGAATGACACAAAAAAATTCTTTAGACCTCAAGTTAGTGTTCAACATGGGAGTGAGGCAAGTGTATAAGCCCATGGTACCAAAAAGGAAAATTATTTTCTTATGAAATTCATATGGTAAATTAAAATGGGAAGTAGAAACTAAAATCCCAGACTCATTCATGCTTCCATTTGGTGACAGCAATAATTAGAAATGGATATTTCAAAAAGTCTACTCAACTCTAATGCCCTTTTCTAATAGGAAATTCACTTTTAAAAATTAAAATTTGCATTAAGTGGATTTTTTAATTGAAATAATTGTTCTTTAAAGAAAATCTTTCTATGTGTATAGTAAATGAATGTAATCTCAAATTCTGATCATCTAACTTTGGTGTTTCACAACTTCTACCTATATGTAGAAGAGTGGTTTGGTTAGCTGATGGTGAAATGTTGCAGAAAAGAATCAAACTAGAAAGAGAAGTAGAAAGTATTGTGGATGGCATAACGATAGAGCCTTAGAATTAATAAACTCCTGCTTATAAATTCATTTGCATTTAGACAACTGAAGGAAAGGAAAAGCCACTGACCATACAGCCACACGAATACTTGCATTTTAAAATTGCCTAATATTTTTAACTTTTTTTCAAAGAATCATATTTTCATATTTTAGCTTAGTGGACATGCAGAGCAGTGTAGAGCAGGTGTCTTACCTCATTTTAGGGTATGGAAATGGAAATTCTGAAGGTAAGAGACTTATCTTTCATTTACAAGTAATTAGTGACATAATTTAAATATGAAATTACCTAAATTGCACATTTAATTCTACTTTTCTCCTTTGTGACTCCAAATTCATATTATTGAGCACTCCTACATCTCCTTTTTCTGTAGCTTATTATCCCTATTATTACTCAGTACTGCCCATGAACTGTCAGCTCCCTAGAATGCTTCTGTGCTTCCCAGGGTTCTGTAACTGGCTGTTTAGAGATGCCCTTTCTGCAGCCCCCTCCTCTTCCACTCCTCTGTATCTCTCTCATGCCTTGTAAGGATTCCATTGTGGGGCCTCTTCTGATTCCTGCAGAGCCCTAGGCTGATTGTTCAGTTCTCTGCTTCAGGTCTTTTCCCCTTACTGTGTTGCTCACTTCTGCCATTTGTAGACAAGCTGCAGCCTGTTGAAGGTGTGGATTCCAGATCCTCTTTCAGATGCCCAAAAGAATATAAACCTGCTGGAAGAAAAGTGTTCAGAGAGCCTGTTAGAGATCACAAAGAAGAAAGGGAATGGTTTTAATTTGGAAAGAGAAGAAAGGATTGTCTAGGCCATCTGTTTATTTCTTGAATGGAGTAGTTTGTTCGGTTTTTAATTCAGAACGATACTATGAATTTTAATGTGTATTTATTACCACTGGATTTCCTTCTATTTGTTTCAACTCCCTTGGAGTATTTTGTAAACATGATCTTGGTGAGTGTTGTCATGAAATGGTAGTAAAGGATTGCTGAAAGAACAGAATTTGCCTCTTCGGTAACATGTAGAAGTTATAAACAATACTGATAATAAGCATGATTTGCTTTGACATTTTATGTTTGGGAATGGTTATAACCATTATATAAATACAGTTCTGTTATAAAAATATAACAAAAGACATATATGAAGTTAGCTTTCAATTATGCATATGTGACATATCTGTTGGGGGTGTGTCCATCTGCTTTGTCTTAGGATCATAAAGAGTTTGCAACTGAACGTATGTGTCTGCACGCCAAACCAACCTTTTTGATTGGTACTAGTTATAGACTTAATAGTGCCTGTCTTCTCTCCATTTAGTGCAAAAGACAGGATAATCATACAGGGTTTAAATTAGTATTTGTGCTCTTTTAGTAGAAATCGAATAGATCCACAGTCAGTTTAAAATGCTGTCATTTATATCTTTCCATTTGAAATATTCATTGCATACATAGATGCCATAAAGTTGTGAAGCTGTTTCTTGATTAAATCAGGGCTTTTGCATTTTTCTCATGTGTAAGAACTTAGATACTAAGCAATAGGCATTTAATGCATGCTGGTTCTACCACAAAAAAAGTTGAATCATCATTTCATAACTCTTAAAAGGAAATGGCTTACCAAGCTTGTGGGCCTGTAATATTTTTATTGATGAAGTATGCAGGCAATATATCAGCTTTACTGTTGCTGTCAAATGGCTATTAAAAGAAAGTGAGGATATTTGTTAGGAATTCCTGAAATAGGAGTTAGCAACATTAGTGTTGGTTGTATAAATTTTGGTGTAAAATGTAGTGATATGCAGATTACGTTGTGAATCTGGTACAGATTACTCATTTAGAGAAGTAACTGACTGGAAATGGGTACTTTTGTTTACAGAGTAGACCTTTAAATTGGAGTATTGAAAGGGTTATTGCATTTCTAAAGTTCTTACATCCAGAAAATTGCCTCACTGACAAGAAACTCCAGAATTGCATGATAAAAATCACTAAGTAGTTTAAAAATATTTCATGCCAAGGTGCACTCAACATCTAATACACAGAGTAGAGCCGGCTGCAGGACAGCGCTGCTTATCTTCTAGACAGTTCTGACTGTAAACTTATCTTCTTGCCGCCGCTGCTATTTTTGTTGTTTGAATATATCTAAGGACAGACTGACTATAAGCGATGGATTTCTAGAATTCCACAAATTCTGGGGAAAAAAAACTTTTCTTGGGGCCTTTGCAGTTTGCTATCATTCCAGGAGGTATGAATGGGGCCAGGCTCGCCAACCCCATGGATAATTTTGGAATCACCTGCAGTGTTTACATTTCTCCCAAGGGGGGAAGGGTCCTGGCAGGAAGGAAAAAAGTAGCTTGAAAGGGAATGTTGAACAGCTGTTTTCCATCTTCCCTCCAGAAAAAGAAGGGGAAATTGACTTAAAGCAAGTATCAAGAGGGATTTATGCTAAATACAGGGAAGTTTTTCTGAATGTTTTTATCCTTTAGGATGGATTTCTGAAGGAGACCTTTGAATTCTTCTCTGTTTAGAAAGGTTTAAATGAGGTTGCCTTGAAGGGATGTTAGAATTTTTTTCTGGGGCTCTAATTTATGACTTCTGCTCATCTGAATTTGAAAATCTTAAGAATTAAAAATGATTTAATTGTATAAATGCAGAAGAAATGGTTAGTTTTAATGTTTTAAATAAAAGATGCCTTTACATTTTCTACTTAGCATTTTTATTAGAACAAAATATTTATTAACTGATTACATATTGATCATATGTAAGATTCCTTCAACCTTTCATTTAGGTAAACATTACAAAACTCCTCTACTGTATGCTTAATATGTTTTGTCCCCCAAACAGGTCATTTTTCCCCACATTCCTTTTTATCATTTAAAAAAAAATTTTAAGAAATATCTGATTGACAAAGATTATATATATTCAGGGTATACAACCTGATGATTTGATGTACGTATATATTGTGTAATAATTGCCACAATCAAATTAATTGACACATCTACCACCACCTTAATGTACCTTAGATCCTCCTCTACATTTTTTTTTATTCTAGAAAATCTTTAAAAAAACAGCCTTGGCAGCAAACTATGGCGTTCTGTTTGGACTGTCATTCATATCTTTACCTTTATCTACCCCATTTTCTATGGTAGAACCAGACTGGCAGCAGGAGGGAAGGGATCTCAGTGGTCACATGAATGCACGGAGCATTCCTCTGCCTTGTGGTCAAAATATGGAGGTTGCCCATGTCAGAGAGAATCTGGAAACTTCTCTCATACCAAGCTTCTTGCAGCAGTGTTTATGGTTAAAAGTAATCATGGTATTTTCATAAATAGACTGTGAACTTTGTTTCATTTTGTTGAGGAAGGTAGAATCCCCAGGAGAATTAATCTTGTGGTTTTAGGCCCATGGTTCTGCTTTTTCCTCAATATTAAAATCAGGTATATTAAAACTAAGGTGGAAGTGCCTTGAAAGCAGTTTCATTTTGATGTAGCAAAAGGTGTTTGGAAAATGCATTGTGAGCTGACACTGGGTCAGTGGGTGTGAGGGTGCCAAGAAAGAGACCTCAGCAAAGTCACTGTCATGGGCATTTAGAATTAAGTGTTTCACCTTTGTTTTACAGCCTGTAGTTTTAAAGCAATTTTGAAATGCTTTTCACAATTACCTTTCTCAAAGGAAACTCTGATTTTTGGAAACACTGAAAACCTACAAAATTATCTTAGGTAAGAGTGTCTTTTGCTGGCCCCTTTAGTTTTGAGGTTATTTCTTTTCTCTTCCTCCTCTATTGTTACCTTTAGTCTTCAAAAGTTACAGCCTGTTGGTTCTACTGAGAACCCAGGAGAAATAGGGAGGAAAATAGGAATCTATCTATTGCTTTCATGCAACAGTTCAATTTATTCCTTCTTCAACTATAGTGTGAAATTTTAAAATCTATTTTTTTCCTAAGGAAACCAGTATTGTTCAGGTTGGATTTATCCTATTATTCATGTGCTATGTTAGAGTCCTAAGATTTTTACCATTAAAATTTTTAGATTTAATGTGGCTTACATAGAATTATTCTGTATAAAATTCAAATTAACAAATGGTATTTGAATGTCTGCTCTGAGAACTTTAAAGGTGCAATGTCAGCTTGGTCTATTAAATTTCATCTTGCATATTTTAGATTGGACTCTTTCCAGTATCTCTTTCTCGGGGAAGGTATGTATGGCAGTATTTATACTACCAAATTGTCACAAAACGATAAACCCTGTGCCTAAAGAAGTTAGTTTAGCTAGCAGTGTTAGGGTGGTTATTTTACAGATCCTTCTTTGTGTGCTTGCACCTTTTTTTTCTTGGCAAAGCAACTGACATTTGGTTCAATGATTGCAATTTTAGAAAAGATAAATCTGTGTTACTTGGGAATGAATGCTTGGGTATATAACTTTTTCCAGTGTACTTTTGAACTTGAAGAGTCAGATGAAAGAACATTATACTTTAGCATTAGAAATATTGAAAGGATTTAGTCATTCAGCAAGTATTTGCCAGGTACTTCTGTGTTTAAGGGGATCTCTGGGTGGAGGAAGGCAAGAGGCATGCAAAATAATTATGACATGGTTTCCAGCCTTGAGGAGATATAAAATCTGGTTAGAGAAGGATAACTGAGTATGAAACTTTATGAGAACAGTTAAATGCTGAAGGGAGATAAATACATGCAGTAGGATTGCAAGAAGGAGGAGATCCAGAGGGTTACAAGGGCAGAGAATACTCAGCTAGGAGGGGGAAGAAAGAATTGGGCCTCAGGCGATTTTATGCCAAAAAGGGGAAGGGAGAAAGCTTTGCCAGCAGGTCAGCCAGCAGAGAGCAAAGGCACCGAAGAGGAGCAAGCAGAAATGGAGAGGCTGCCAGATTGAGGCAAACTTCTTGCAAAAAGCATGGGAATTCACTCATCTCCTTTTATGACATTCTTTTTCTTTTTTTCCTTTCCTTCTCATATTCCTTTATTGTTTTCCATGCATATTTTTTGAAGGCCTGTATTGCATGTACTCAATGGTGCTTAACACTAAAGGAAAGACAAAGCATACTAAGGCCCTGCCTCCCAGCAGCTTATACATGAGTAGGTGAGATCTGCCTCAAATCCCTTTTGGACTCAGAGAGGACTGAAACAATAAATGTGAGAAAGGACAATAACACGTATATTCAAATAATTCATTATGCATATAATTAGTACTAAATGTATAGTAGGGGTAATTAAAGCTGTAAACATTCTTATTCACCCTGTTTTGAGGCCCAATTCACATACTACCTCCTCAGTGCATCCTTCCTTCTTCACCCCAGCCAGAAGTGTTAACTATCCTCTATAAATTTCAATAGTACTTTGCCATTCTCCTGCAAAGGTACTTCATTTTTCTTTAATGGTTTGCATAAATATTTTATTTCTTCCACCATCTCATAAGATGATACAAGCACCTTTGTGGCTGGTACCATCCATGAATTCTCAAAGAATACTGAGCAATGCATAGGTATGTTTTCAGAGGAGACCTCTGTGGAGTTGCCAGTGAAGGCTTAATTAGAGAACATTGTGTTCTTTGAGTGAGAAAAGTACCAGGTTGGGTATGGAGCAGGTGTAGAGAAGGAATCCCATGAGAGAGAGTAAAACTGGGGATAAAGGACACAGGTGTGAGTTGCGCTCAAGCAAGGATGAGCAGGTGAGTCTGAAGGGAGAGTTTATGTAGAGAGGAAATGAGTGATGAGATTGAGGAGGTGGGCCAGAGCTGGACTGGGGGAGCTGTTAGACGAGGAAGTAGTTCATTTTGCTGAGGGAAATAGAGGCTCTTGAGTAGGGAAATGATGTGATGATGGTGACTTCTTTAGTTTGTGAGGCACTTTATGATGTGTGAGGTAGTTATTTCCTGAGTAGTGTTGGTCAGACTGCCTGGGTTGGTATCTTGGCTCCTTCGCTTTCTCTGTGACTGTGGGTAACTTATTTAATTATGCCTCAGTTTCCTCTGCTGTGAAAAGGGGATGAGGAATAAATGGTAAGAATTAAATGAGTTAATCTATGTGAAATACTTAGCATAGTTCCTGGCACTTGGTAAGCACTACATATTTGTTGTTTATTGGTGTAGATGTAATATGAATTACAATGCCTACTTTAGAAATGAGAAAACTGCAGAGCTTAGAATTCTATTTTAGTTTGCTAGGACTACAGTAACAGAGTACCACAAACTGGGTGGCTTAAACAACAAAAATTTAGGGTCTCACGGCGCTGGAGGCCAGAAATCCAGACTCCAGGTGTCAGTAGGCTGGTTCCTTCTGAGGTTATGAAGCCTTTCTCTAAGCTTCTGGTGGTTTCTGGCAATCTTTGGCATCCTTGGCTTATAGAGGCTTCACCCTGATCTCTGTCTTCTTCACATGGCATTCTGTCTGTCTCCACATTTCCCCCTTTAAAAAGACAGTAGTCATATTGGAATAGGGCCTGCCCTACTCCAGTATGATTTCATCTTAACCGATTACATCTGCAATGACCTGATTCCAAATAAGGTCACATTCAGAGGTATTGGGGGTTAGGATTTCAACATATGAATTTTTGTGGGGTAAAATTCAACCCTTAACAGACTCCAAGTCAGATCTTTTGAATCTGTAATACTACTTTATGGCCATGGTATACCAAAAGGATTGTAGAAAAGAGGAGGATTCTGTAGGTTTATATGCTAATTGACTAATGAGCTCTCATTGGTTCTTCTGTCTCCTGTTTGCCTGGACCCACACCATTCCCTGGATAGCCACAGTGATGGATGTGCCAGAGAGGGCTTTGAGGCATGGGTGTGCTCCCTATCTCCTGAAAGATCTTTTGCTTTTCCTCCTTTTTTTCCAATATGGCACTCTCTGTGACTTCTTTCTGTTTGAGATTAAAGATAAGGATATTAAGATAAATTTAGAGACAATATACTTGGCACTGGATATTCTCATTCTCTCTAAATTTGGATGATATGTCACTGTCCCAGTGTACAGGTGATAAAGGAAGAACTGAATGCTTTTTGAAAGAGGCAAAACTCTTGAAGTAAGTATCAGCAGTGAGGATTTTACTAAGGAGTCAATTGGAGATGAATAAGTGGGTAGGTGTGCAGCTGTGCGGTAAGATAGAAGTTGGTATTATGGTAGGGATTGAGGTTAATGGACAGATAGGATTGAGCTTTCTTAAGTCACTGAGGAAGTAAGAAATATCCCCAAAGCAATAGAATTTACCTGTGAAGATTACAAATAGTACATAGAGAATACATAGACAATTGGTGGTTTCAAATGAAGAAAGTGCCAGGAGAGTCCTAGAGAGTCACTTCGAGAACTAAGTTGTCTGCAGGCATTGAAGAGGCTGGCTCTGTCTTGCTTGTAGCCTGGGAGAATGTGAGATTTGGCCTCTGTGAGAGAGCACAACGAGGGACAAGTTGTCATTAAAAGAATCAGTTACTTTATAAAATACTTAATTTTGAAGGATGCCAAGTGACTTTTCCCCCCAGCCCCCATTTAACTCAGGAGTCACCTGACAGGTGGTCATCTAGTCTCCATATCCATTTAGGACAAGAATGAGAAGTTCTGACAAAGAAGATTAGTACAAGAGGGAGTTTCTCCAGCATGGACAAAGAGGAATTCATCAGGTTTGACCAAAAGAAGCAGCTAGGGAGAATCTGGCTGTGAGTAGACATGGGGTGAAATGGGTAGATGTTTATAAAAGTTTGGGTAGAGAAGTTTATGGGGGGAAAGGTACAAGCCTTAATTAGGAGGTGCAAGGAATGGGGCTAACACTACCAGAGTAGGATGGTACAGGCAATAAAATATACACAGTTGATTCTCCAAGACAAGACTTTGAGTTAAACATTCATGACCTTGTACATGTACACAGACATAAATGTTAAATGTCTGGCCATGTGTCAGGCTCTAAGTTGGAGTATTTTTTTAAAAAATTCATAATTATTAAGTACCTTTTGTATGCCAGTCATGACTCTGAGCACCTTGCTCAAATTATCAGTAATCTTTCCTATAGTCCTGGGACATGGGCATTTCTATTGTCATTTTACAGATATGGAACTGGTTGGAGCATATTTTTCATCCTGTGGATCCATGGCCACCAATTCAGAGATTATTCTCTTGTTCCACGTAGTGTGTATAACCAGCTGTCTAGTAATGCTTTGATTTTCCTCAATAATTATTTCCTGACTAGTAACACTTTATAGATAGAGCTCACCATAAGAAGTTTTTTCACCACAAAATAATAGGAATGCTGTAGGTTAGAAGAAATAATAGAGAGTATCATTCTTTTGAATTCTCTAGATACAAGAAAAGTTAGCGGTACAGAAAGATTTTTTTTTACACTGTAAATAATAACACTAATAAAGCCCTTATACCAAACTGTTAAAAAATAATCATAATCCTTGGAAATATGTTTAGAAGTGGGCACATGAAGGGAATCACTTTAAATTTCAAAACAGAACAACCTAAATTAAAGTCTTAGCACAGGAACAATCATCCAGCAGAGGGGAGACACAGCTGGTCTGGGCACAGGTAGGCAGAGTGGTGAGATGTCTAGTCTCATGGAAGGTGCTGAATGTTTTGAGGTGGCATTTAGAAAAAGACCCTGAGAAGACTCATGCAAACCATCCGTGGAATGTCAGGAAATAACAAGGGACATTCAGGGAGTGGACTGTGGTCAGAGGCATGCTAGGCATATTAATAACGGCATGGAGAGACTGGGGATAAAGCGAGCCACCTAGCAGACCGGGCTGGACTTAGTGAGAGCCTTGTGCCACAGGGAGGGTTGGAAGGGTCCTGGGTATGGTCAAAGCTCAGTCAACTCTAAAAATCACCCTGGGTAACCTTGAAGGTTCAATCACTGTAGTACATTTCACCGCCAAATGGTTTGTCTTGGTACACAAAGATTTTTATTGCTTCTTTTTATGTAATTATATTTACATAGTTGTATAATTATCCCTGAGTATTTAAAGGGACACATTAGTTAAATTTATCCATTCGATATGTATTTTCTGAGTGTTTATTAAGTGCTAGGCCTTCTTTTAGGTGCTGGGGATATAGCACAAAGCAAAGTGCCCTCCTGGAGCTGACATTCTAGAGCACGGGAGCCAGGCACACATAAGAAATAAGTGAATTATATAGTAGGTTAGAAGGTCATAAGTGCCATGAAGAAAAATAAAATCCAGAAGGGAGTTAGGTAATGGTGGTGGTTGGGTGTGGTAAGGATAGAATTTAAATAAGATGATCTTTGCTGGCCTCACTGAGAAATTGACATTTGAGCAAATACTTAAAGGGGGTGAGGTGGCAAGGCTTGTGGATATCTAGGGGATTCAAGGCAGAAGGAACAAGTGTATAGGAACTGAGGAGGGAGCATACCTCCTGCGTACAGGAATAGCAAGGAGGCCAGAATGGCTGGAGCAGAGAGGGAGAGAGGCACAGGGCATGTTGCAGGACATAAGGCAGAGCAGTAACATGGCCAGACCATACAGTGCCTTGAGAACGGTTATCAGGGCTTTGGTGCTTACTCTGAATGAGATGGGAAGCCATTGGAGCAGAGCAGCGACATAATCTGAATTGCATTGAACAGGATCACTCTGGTTCCTTTGTTAAGAATGCCCTTAGGGGAGGTAAGAGTGAAGACAGGAAGACTAACTTGGAGCCTGCTGCAGGCAAGACATGTGTGGCTTAGGCCGTGGTGGTGCTTAAAGTGGCTGGATTCTGGATGGATTTGGGGGTAGAGCCTACAGAATTTGCTGATGGTTTGGATATGGAGAGAGAGGTGGGGAGGGGAGGAGACGAGGGGGAGTTTGTGCCTGGATTGCTGGCAGGGCTGGTTGCCGGTAACTGAGATGGGGAAGTCTGAGAAGGCAGTGCCTGTGTCTTTGGGTTAATTACATCTGTGTATCATTGTTTTACAAACCGAGTCTGCGGTATTCTGAGTTTCATTATGATTCATAGGAGAACATTTGGAGAGTATTCAGGAATTTTGATGCCAAAGAATTCACAGATTTTAATCTGTGAGACAAAAATGAGAATCAAAATAAGTACATATAAAAATGTTTGAAAATGTAAAAGGCAGCAAAAAGAGCAAATTTTAGCACTGGGTGGGTATTTGAAGACTGAGAAAAGGGAGGAATGCTTGAATATAAGTAAGGGATGTACAAGAGCTTCACGTATAGTGATAAATGCATCACTCCATGTATACTCATCCAGTAAATACAATTTTCATTGTAGGTTTAGTGCCAGTAAAGTTATAGATTTAATGTCAGTAAATTAGTTTCCCGTGAATTTTCTTTATGCCTTTTGGTTAACATCTATGTATTTCATTTTTGGATAATTTCTAAAGCTTTCAAAAAATGTTTAAGTCCTGTGTATTCTGCTGTGTCCTTTGCTTCAGCAGCAATATTCTTGGGCAGAATCATTTTTCTGGGTATAAGTCAGAGAAAAATAGCAAAAGTTGAGTAAAAAAAAGATTTGGTGAAAATATCATATTTTCTTTTGTTTTCTAATAGGACAGGGTATTATGGCAAGACTCTCATAATTCTCACAGGAATGTAGATGATTCAACTAAAAAGAAGAGAAAGGGCACGTATGTAGGTGGGGGTCCCTGAGACCACCATCAGGCTTGGTGATTCACCAGAAGGACGCACAGCATTTGCTGTCATCATGGTTATGGTTTAAACAGCCAAAGGGTACAGATTAAAATCAGCAAAGGGAAAAGGCACATGTGAAGTTCAGGAGAAACCAGGTATAAGCTCCCAGGTGTTCTCTTCTAGTGGAGTTGCACTCCCAGCAACAATGTGTAACAACTTGTGCAAAGTTTTACTAGCCAGGGAAGCTCGCCTGAGCCTTGGGGTCCTGGATTTTTATTGGAGTTCAGTCGTGTAGGCTTGCAGTACCAGTATGACTGACTTAGCTACTCAGGCTTCGGTCTCCCCGGAGTGAACACGGGAGTTTATTATAAGTCACATTGTTAACTAAACTGTCTGATCAAATAGGTATCATGTGACCCAAGGCTTCAGGCATATAAACAACTCTTTGTCAGGCAGAATATTCCAAGGGCTCAGAGCTCATCTCCCATGAGCTGGTCAAGGGCAGTCCTGAAGACAGACTTCTCTTGGTAATATGTATGGTTTGAGCAAATCAAGCCTGCTGAGTTAACCCTTTCCCACATAGCATCGAAGGTTCCTGAATGTGGTATTGGTGCTTCTTAGAGCCATTATTATTATTAGAGGGTAAGCTTATAAGACCTGATCCTGGAAGAGATGATAGAAGGACATACCCAAAATATACATAGTTTCAAGAAGGGTTTAGCTAAATTCATTAATAAGTGAACCAGGTAGATGACATAAGAGAGGTTAGACATGTTTTGTAGTACTTCCTCTGAAAATCTACAATTGATATCATGACTAATCCACAGACATTTGTAGATGAAGGGTTAGAAGAATAGAGAAGCGGACCTGCAAGTATATGTGATATCTCCTGGATTCAAAAAAAGAGGTCAAAGAGAGGAAAGTTAGCTTGGAGGCTGATGTTGAATCCTAAAACAAAGTCTCAGTCAGGAATCTACTGTAAAAATGCAGAGTAATGAAATGTTGCTTTTGAGAGGGTGGTGGGGGGAAGTATGTCTTTGGTGAGAAAACTGGTTGTAGAAGAAAAAGGATAGGAAGGAATGGAAGACGATTTCCAAATAATCAGTTTGAGAAAATACAGTGAAGAAGAATTTAAGAAAGTTTTGAATGGAAGATCAACTTAATGTTAGTTGTAAGATGAGCACCTGGGGCAGCAAGTTCTAAGGAAGGAGGTGGAAGTGAGCACAGCGGTGCATAGTCAGGCTCCTGTCACGTGCTGCTGTGCAGCCATGTATTTGTGAGAAGTCTCAGGCTTGAGCCACTGGAGGCTGCTCATAGCGGAGAGGGGAAGTGAGGCATAATGGTTAAAATCTTGACTCAGACTCAGAGACCTGGTGTCAAAAATAAACCTAAGTACTCATGGAGCAATGCTGAGTAAGTTATTTAACCATTCTAAATCTCACCTCATCTATTTTAAGCAAAACCACCCTATAAAATAATTTTGGGGATTAAATGTGATGGGAAATGAGCATGCTTTGCACACACAGGACAAGTGATAACTATTTTCTGGGAAGGAAGCATAGGAGGGATTTGCCACAGAGGTGTTAGGAGAAACAGGAGAATATGGTACACTAGAAACTAACTTTGGAAAATGTCGGAGAAGAGGGAAAATGCTATAAAATACCGTGTGGTGAGAGATTCTGGAGAGTGAGCAGCAGGAAAAGGCCACTGGGCTTCTCTAAGGGGATTTTGAAAGAGGCCTCGGCCTGAGCAGCTTTAATTATTGTACTAGCTGGGGTTCTCCAGAGAAACATAACCAGTAGATCTATATCTACGTCTACATCTACCTACCTACCTATCTATCTATATCTAGAAAGATTATTATGGGAATTGGCTCTTGCAATTACGGATGCTGGGAGGTTGCACAATTTGCCATCTGGAAGCTGGAGACCCAGAAAGCTGGTGGTGTAGGTCCAGCCTGAGTCTGAAGGCCTGAGAACAAAGGAACACTGAAGGTGACAGTCCCAGCCCCAAAACAGGAGAAGACTAATGTTCCTGCTCAAGCAGTCTGGCAGTAGAGAAAATTCTCTCTTTCTCTGCCTTTTTGTTCTATTTGGGTCCTCCACAGATTGAATGGGGCCCACCCACATTGGGAGGGCAATCTGCTTTACTCACCCTACCGATTCAAATGCTAATCTCTTCTAGAAATCTCCTGGTAGACACATCCAGAAATAAAGTTTGACCCAATATCCCCAAACCCTATTACTCAGTCAAGTTGACACGTAAAATTAACTATCACAGCTGATAAAAAACAAAGTCACATATCTAAAAATCAAGTGGGGAGAGTTGGGAGCTGGTGATACAGAATTAAAGATAGTTTTATCTACAAATCCAAGGAGTTACATTACCAAATGAAAGGTAATGCACATTGGCATTTGCAAGAAGTAGAAAATGTATTCTACATGCTACCTGATTGAACATCAGGTTATTAAAAATTGTATTTACGTTCATAAGTAATTTTTTCATCAGGACTGATGTTTCTACATTTAGGATGTTTTTGTGACTGTGTGAGCACATATAGATCAGTATGGTATATCAATAAGCTTTATATATATATATATATATATATATATACACAAAAAGTTTGAGGAAGAAATAGTATTAGATTTGAAGTCTTTTTTCTTCAGATGTGTTCAGTTACTTGGAATATGTACTCTGAAAGTTATAAATGTGCAGTTGAGCAGGAAGAAGGAGAAACCTCTTGGCATCAAATACTTTATATCTGTCAAAATATTTGCTATTTTTAGTCTCTTGAAGAGACTGGAAGGTTATGAATAAACAATGCATTGTACCTGTTTTAAAAATAACATCTTCTGAGTGATAGTTTGTGAGCGTTTCCTCCTGGGGTGATGGCATACTTCCTCTCAGTTGGACTGACCTTGGCATTCTCATTGAGAAGATGATGATGGCTGCTAGTGTTTGTGGAACACTTTCTAAATCCTAGGTATCTTTTTAACGCTTTGAGTATATCAGCTAATTTAAGCTTCACAGAAACCCTGTGAAGAAGGTACTATTATTTTATCCATTTTACAGAGGAGGAAACAGGAATGTGGCTAAGATTGTGATGGCACCAGGATTCAAACCCATGAGTCTGGCTCCACTAATTGTGTTCCGAGGTATATAATAACTATCATTTGTTTTTGAACACTTACCACACTTAGAGTGGCAAGTGCTTTATAGGTGTTACCACATTTAATCTCCCAACCAATCAATGAGACAAACAGCATTTTAACTTCATAGTAAGTGAGGAAATAGATTTAGATGGTTAGCTTCTCCGAAGTCACACAGCTCACCCCCCGGCCAGCCCTCTTAACCACCTCACTGGTCTGCCTTCATGACTCTATGGCAGGAAGGAAATTTTTACTTTAGTTTCCATGAGCATGTCATGATTTAGTTTAACATTATTAGAAACTGTATAAGGTTGGGATTTAGCTGTTGGCTTCATTATCTTTATTCATCCCCTATGCTTAATTTTTTTAGCCAGTAATGCCACAAAAGTGTGTTTTTGTGGTTAAAGCTATTGCTGAGCAAGCCGTAGCTGGTCCTTCAGACCCCAGAACATCTTTGGTTACTTTCTGTTTAGAGAAACTTTGAAAAAAAGGATTGCAGATTTTCTTTTGGGATCAGGTACAGTAGGTTTAATAAATTGCTTTGGACTAAGGGAGACTGCCTATTCATCTTTATTACCAGGCAGAGTAATACAGTGCTGCAGTTTTAAAAAACCTCAGAAACACCAGTTTCTTAGATTTTTATCCTATAGTTGTTTAGGGAAAGGTATAATTTTTCTTTTTCACTTTGTATCTTCAATGCCTAACATAGTTCCTGGATTTCATAGCTGTTTAATATATAGTAGAATTTGTTGATATTTACAAGAAATTCTTATCCCCAATGTGGATAGGGAATTTATATTCCAATTCTGGATAAAAATGCATTGTAATGCATAACATGCATAAATTACTACTTTTTAAAAGATTCAATATACAAAAAAATACACTTAATTATACTCAATATTAAATTATTCTGAAAATGATACCAGAATAAAATATTCCCAGAATACTTCAGGATGTTGTATTCTGAGACCATCTTTAAGAAAATCAATTAAATTCTAATCAAAAAGTACCAATTAAGGCCAAGTGTGGTGGCTCATGCCTATAATCCTAGCACTTTGGAAGGCTGAGGCAGGAAGATAACTTGAGGCCAGGAGTTTGAGAACAGCTTGAGTGAGAGGGAGACTGTCTCTACAAAAAATAGAAAAATTAGCTGGGTGTGGTAGTATGCACCTGTAGTCCCAGCTACTCGGAGGCTGAGGCAGGAGGATCACTGGAGCCCAGGAGTTTGAGGTTGCAGTGAGCTATGATGACATCACTGCACTCTAGCCCGGAAGATAGAGTGAGACCCTGTCTCAAAAAAAAAGTACCAATCAGAAGATGTCCAAATGTTAGACTGCTAGATAAGCTAGAATTTTTTTATAGCTTAGCTTAGAAAGTATAACCATTTCATTTTCTCTTTTAGTCTTTTTGCAAAATTAATTCCCCTAGTAGTCTCATCAGTGAGTTCGTATACTTCTACCTCTACCCTGTTTTCTCTCTGTCTCTGTGAAAATGATACAGTTTACTTCCTTTCTGCATTCTAAACGACAGCCACTCTCTCAAAAGCTGGATCTTAATGGTTCTTAGCCTTGTAGTAATGTGCACCAGGCAAACCTCTACTACCAAACTATGCATTTAGTTTGATGGCCACTAAATTACTCATTCAGGTGATCTCTAATGAATGGGGCATGGAGCCTTGAGAGTTGACATCAGAAAATATTTGTGGCCATTTTAAACGTAATTTAGATGAATTATTCTTATCATATAAAAAGTTATAAAGTTATCATTGATGTTGGAAAGAAAGTGGGCTTCACATTTTAATATGAGAAAATGTGGTATCTTCACGAAAACCTTCTAGGGGATGATGATAGAAATGTTCTTTGACGGCACAGTGCTGCACTTAACTTAAAACCTGGCCTAAAGTTTCTCTAATGTTACATGTGAAGGCGGTGAACACCGTTATTATACATGCTGTGGTTTTGCTGTGTGGGCTCAGGGTTCTAATTACTTCTTTAGCAATGTGTGTAAATTCTTGGGGGTTCCATCTACTATCATTTCATATTGTGGATTTTTGTTTGGATATGATGTTTTTGGAAGAAAAAGGAATTTCATTTTGATTAACAGCTCTCAGTTTTTAAGATTGTCTTTATTGGTCGAGTCCACAGGTTTATACATCAGGGAGTGTAATTTTAGGGAATGATTGTATAGCACCAAAACCGTATGTTTTCTTAGGATTTGATGTAGTTAAGAATAAAGTTAGATTTATTTCACTATAAAAATTTAACCAAAGACATGTAAGGTTTTATTTCAATATGATATTGAAGAAAAATTCTTCAAAAAAATCATTTTATTTATGCATTTAATCAAACTGAAATGTAAAAGTAAGGAAAACTTTAAAAATAAATACATTCCATTAGTTAAAAGATGTGGAAACAGTGAAGTAGTACGTGTAAGTGAGACATCGGCATGATATTTCGCAAGCACTTGGAAGTAGGTTTTTCTGAGAGTTAAATGCTAAAATGAATCAGAGAAGGAAATGCGCAGCTCTGTCTAGGACATGCTAGTGCTCTTAGGCCGTCAGAGTTTGCCCACAATCTTATTAGAAGCCTAGAGGAAGGGGGAGCTTGGAATTAAATGGAAACATGAACAAGGAAGAGTCACAGTGGCTAACTTCTGCAACGTGTGCACATTCTCCTGGGGAGAGGGGACAATGTCAGGAAAATTCAGTTGTCAGGTATGCCTGTTTTAGCCCTTTCTTGGATGTGGGCACATCAGTGCTAGGGTGGGAGATGTTTGCCCATTGGTTTGGGCAAACTGGAGCAGCTACTCTTGGGGTGAGCTTGGTGGGTGTGGTAGCAGGCACCATAGGGGATGTACATTTTGCTCTTGTTTTGTAAATATCATTACAATTCAATTTTAAAATTTTGCCTTTAATGATACCTGAAGGACATCTGTGATAGCTGCTGGCTGTAGCCTCCTCTCAAATGCAGTTATAGCTGTGATCCTCACTGGCCAAGGTGCCCTTCCCAGCACCCTTCCCATTGCCTTTGTTCTGATTCAGCCCTTGCTCACCAGGCAATTGTCTAATAATTCACTTCCTGTGTGAATTTCCTGCGAATTTAGAAAATATTTCCCAGTCTGCCTGACACTTGTATTTATCGTAAATGGATATGCTGACATTCTGCTTTTATATCTATGGGGGCAGGAGGAGTTTGGTTAACGTTAGGTAGCGTCTCATCCCAGGGTGATCAGCTGAGATACTGATAGATACACTGACAGAGCCAAGACCAGATCCTGGACTGAGGTTAAATCATCACCTCTAGCAGTGGCGGCAGATGTCCTCTGAGTATTCATATACTTCTTCCATAATAAAAATGTATTGTTACTAGGAAACAGCTTCCCAGACAAAGACTGTATTTTACAGCCACTGTTTTATCAGCAAGCCTTTCTCTTGAAAGAACGCAATAAGAAGCGGCCACCTTTTATACATCAGGAATTACTGGCCTTGAGAAACAAACTCAGATAATAGTTTATTTAATCTGTTATTCTTTTCTTTGGGGCAAACCTACCATCAAATACTTGAAAAGTGTCAAAGGTCATATACTTTCCTTTCCAGTGAGTGATGAGCTTGCTATGAATGATGTGTTGACGAGTCAGAAGCATTGTGTTCTAATTTCAGCTAAGTCTCTAACAAGTGGCATTACCTGGCCCTAGTCAGTTAACATCTGTGGTTCTTTCTCTCTCTCTTTCTCTCTCTCTCTTTTTTCTTTTTTTTTGTGCTTATAAAGTATAAAGATTTAGTTTCTTGCAAATAAAGTATTTTCTGGATAGGTTAATATAATCTTTCATGTCTGAAATTTCTTCTATTTTATTAAAAATAAATATTTATTGACCTTTTACTTCATGTCAGGTTCTATGCTAAGGGCATGATACACATTTAATCACCCCATGAAGTAGGTTCCATTTTATGGATGAGAGAATGGAGGTTTTGAGAGCAGACATCGTTGAACAAAGCTAGGAGGCAACAGAGCTGGGATTTATACTTGTCTGCCCAACTGTCCCCCCCATCTGTATTCCTTAGATTTGGCACAAATTAGAAGAGAGTTTTTAAGCCATCTTAATTTGGGACGTGTTTTACTTTCAAGGTGATTTCTCTCTTCCCTCCTTATACTTTCTATATTTTCTAAAGCCTGACGAATTGAAAGAACTGTTATACTACCATGTGTTTCATTCTATAAACAGTCCCAGACCATTTGGAAACCCACATCTCTTTTGAAACTCAATGTGCTAGTTTAGTGTTTCGTTTTTTCCCCTCTCAGCATACTCTTTCTGTGCTTTCTTTGTGTAAGGATGGCAAAAATGGAACTTTTAATGTTGTCGAACATTCTTATAAATTAGTTTGGTTAAAGGAAAAAAATCTTGGTTTAGGATTTAGGAGATTTGAATTCTAGTTCTGCCTCTGAAATTTACTCCGTTATGGAAAAAACAATTAATACTGTTTTGCCACATTGTTATAAAGTAAAAGATCAAATATGGAAAAGCATTTAAGATCATAGAAACAAAGTTTCTGTGTGTGATTGCTGAATCGTAATACCTGCAGTGGATTATTGGAACCAGACTTTAAGCAAAATAATTTTGGGCTTATTGTTGCTTTGTGAAGGTCTATTTAAGATAACTATAATTCATTTGGCTTGGCCTAAACATATTGCGAAACTTGGACTGATGCAGATTTATGTAGGACATACAGACAGAGAGATGATCAAATTGCTATCTGAATTGTCTTGTAGTAACAGAGGGATGCTTAAGTGACTATATTGTGTCTATCGACTAGGTAAAAATTAAGAAATGTTTTCAGTATCCAAGTTGCAGAAAGTGAGACAAAAGATTGGGAAGGAAAACTGGATTATGAAAGTTAATGTGCACGAGTGGAAGAGAAGAGGAAAAGGAGAATTTCAGGGGAAATGAGGCTCAATAGGGTCATTGAGAAACATCCCGACAATTGAATTATGGATAAACTATGTATTAGTAGGGCCAGCTATTAAGTGTGATTTTGCCATATTGAAAATGTCATGCTTTTGACCTGGGTCAAGTGCACCTTAAAGAAATTTAAAGAAGTTGGCAGTGCTCTGCTATTTCTGGAACACAATGAACTAGAGGGTGAATAGCTTAAGAGATCATCCACACATGTCAAAAGTTCAGACTTACCTCTCCAAGACATGAGGTGTGAGAGATGGTGTGTGTATGTTTGTGCATGTTGGTTTCATGGTCGGAGGAGTGGGAGGGTTGGGGTTGTCCATTCCGGCAAACTCATTAATGGCTGCTGTTTCACTGAGCATTTTCAGCATCTCCCAAATTATAGTCATTCAGGTACTACTACCTTCAACAATTTTTGTCATATCCATATCCATTTCCTTTTTTTTCTCTTTTTACTTTTAAACATAAACGTATTTTAAGCAAGAACTTTGTATATTTGTTGAAATCGCAGGTTTGCTGTGGTAGTTTTTCTAATGTACATTGAAATAAGTTTACAAAACTAGCATAAAACCTGTCCATTTGTGGGGCCACCTAAAATTATCTTGAGAAACACTCCTTTCATTTAATTTTGGCTCTTCTTTTTGCAGAGTGGAAAGACAAAGTGCCTAGAGTAGAAAAGGTCAAAGGGGAAATCCAAAGTCTGGAAATGAGGATTTTTTGGTGAAATTTTCTAGACATTTAAAATGATGGATGGGAATTAGGACTCCCTTTAGGTTAAACAGCTGAAAACAAGTTTGGGTTAGACTTCAGTTAATTTTAATTTCTTTCTTTCTTTCTTTCTTTTTTAACTACTGAGTAGTTTTTAGGGTACATAAGTTTCTAGGATTCATGAGTGTTTTCTCCCATTAATTTCCTAGCAGAAATGTTTTTCTGGAAAATTCCAAACTTGCCTTGGCTTTAAATAAGGGGGAACAAAATTTCTCCTACTCATTTTAGTGATGAGATCTACTCAACCACATCCTAAGCTCAAGGGTTGTAGTTCAGTGCAGTCAGCACCCTGCTTTTTAAATGCCAGGTTCAGTGCTAAGCTACCCCTGTGCACAGAGGAAGAAGGTTCCTGCCTTCTGTGAGGCATGGCATGTAAACAACTGAAAGAGTCCAGGTGATACAGGTATGTGCCAGACACAAGAGAAATCAGCTCCTTGGGTAGATCAACAAAGGCCTTAAC
>RJWJ010024065.1:0-25216 GCA_004363605.1 Indri indri
TTTTAAAAATATCTGCCACTACTAAATGGTACCATTGATTTAATGTTTTACTTTCTTGATTCATTCTTTAGTTGGCAATTTAAAAAGAAAAATATATTTCAACTCTTTAAAGCTACTATTCAGATTTATTAAAATATTGCATATACAAACCGAGATTTGCATGTACTAACCTCACATTTTGTATGTATCGTACCTCACATTTTGCAGTGTTTCAGTCTTTCACATTTGAAACACAAATAAAAACTCCAAGGGGCCACATAGAATAGCAGTATTGAAGTTCTCTGATTCTATTTCCTTCTCTTCACAACCTCTGTGCTATTAGTATTTAATTCTGAATCACTGTTTAAAAGTAGGAATATGGAATACCACAATGGTTGTGTTCAGATCAACTTTATCCTTTATAAGCTGACTCTTCATAAAGATTGCAAGTTATTGTATGTTGGTAGCCAACTGATTAATAGGGATTTCTCCAAATTAACTTCCATGTAGAATAAATATTTATTAAAGGATAGGCAATAAAATGTATTAATTTAAAGCACACACAGCACACACACACACACACACACACACACGCACACACACACACACACACGAACCTGTAATTATTTAGAACTCAGACCAAAAAAATCTATAGGGAGAAGTATTTTATCATTGACATTCATTAGAATTGTCTGTGTGGTGATGATACAAAAGCAGATTGACTTAAAGTCAGGATTATTATTGCTTTAAAATTCTCTACAGACAATGCACTGCCTTGTTGCCTGCAAGGGGTGGACCCCTGCCACCACCCTGCCCTCGGTACACCACGGGTCTCGAATGATTCTCCAACCAAGAGAATCATTTCTAAGATCTGTGGACTTGTGTAAAAAGGGGAAATTGATTTCTTATTTCCTGGTTGTTTGCATAGCTATTGAGGTTGATGACATGCCTTGGTGTTTCCAAGTGGAAGAAAGAAAGTTGGCATAGCAGCATATCCTGATGCAGAAAGAATAAGATTGTCCCCAAAGCTCCAAGTGTGTGCCTTTGATTGATGCCCTAGAGTTGGGCTAAGGTGTCTAGGAAAGCTGTTTGGGACAAGTCTAGATAATGAAACTGTATCAGCAAAGGAATAAAGAGCAATTTCATTATCGTGGATGAAGGGCTGCCTTCACTGACATCAAAAAAAGGAAACCTACTTGCTTTGTGTAGCTGCATAATAACATGACTTTTTGCCCATTTCCGTCCTCCCTGACCCAACACCTTTCCCTTGTCCTTCCATCCAAGCCTCTGGAGCCTCAAGGTCATCTGTGCTAGGCAATGGAAAGAGACCTGTAAATTGAATATGAGAAATTTTAAGTGGGGAAGATTAACACTTAACAAAGAAAATCACCTTGGCTTAATAACTGAGCATGTTGACAAGTTATAGAACCAGTCTGATATGTGTTTGAGGGAGTCTATTACCTACTGGGAAAAATACATGCAAATGGGGTGTCAAAAGAGTAGCAGTTTTTGGAAAAAACAGAAACTTTCATTTTTGTGCTTGTGTATGTTAAGATGTCTCTTCGGGCCACTGAATAATGGTGGTATTCCATTTGTTACAAAATGAGTTGATTCTCTCCTGTCTCTCCTTTGCTGCTTGGTGGGAACCTAGACAGTATTTTTCTAACTGGATCCTGTTCTAGTCATCCTTTGTTTCTAGAAATTGTGTTAGTCTGGCCCATAACTTTCAGAGATTTGCTTCCTTGGACATTAATATTTGGGCTTTGAGTTTATCCCCACGTCATTTAATGTTTCAAAAATCACAAAGAACAACCTGGAGATTTTTCTAAAGATAGGTGTGTGCTTCCCACATGCACAAAATTCTCTCTCAAAAACTAGCCAAAAGCTGTCATGTGAATCATGGCAACTTGTCCTTCGAATGATGTGATTTCCTCTTTTTGTTTTCCAAATCTTCATTATATTCTATTTCTTTTTTTCTTTTCATGTGTTTTCTTCCATTTCCTCTGGGAAAAAGAGAGAAGTGCCCAATAATTTTCTTTTCAACTGGATAATTATAAAGTCCAAATGATTTCTTTTTATGTAAATGTCTCCTAAATTGTTAACATACTCAAGTTTCTCATTTAAATAATGACCAGAAATTGTTAAATTTGAGTTATGTATGCATAAGGCATTCCATCATCAGAATACTGGAAAATATTTCGAGGTTACTGATTGTACTGGGCTATGAAATTACCTTTCTTAACTGTGTTTATAGGAAAAAAGAACCATGCTATTTCAAAAGTGTTTTATCCTGGGGCCCATTTATTTCTAAACGTGTGGTTAACAAGTACTATATGTTCTGTGACACAGATTGTAAAGATATTTATTTTTAAAAGATGCTGGGCAAATTTTACCATAGTCATTATTAGCTTAGAACACTTTGAACACGGTTTTTAAAATTTCAGCTGCTAATGACAATATATTTGCTATAATTAGGAATAATAAAAGAAGATCCAAGGACGACATAGATTACAATTCCTCATTTGCCATCAGAGGCCAAACACCGTACATGCTTTTAAGGTTCTGGGAGGCCTGTGTGTGATTCTGATTTAAATGCCCACCTGAATTCCCCTTTTGTATTTTGTCAAATTCATATTTTCCTAAATTTTCCTGGACCTCTGATGAACTAAGTCACAAAAGGGACCCTCTGGGAATGAGAGTCCTTCTCACAAATACCTAAAAGATCTGGTGGCTGTCCACAGAATGGTACTTGAGATAGGGCCAACTGGTCTTGTGTGGCCTTTTCATCAGCCCAGGGAATGAAACTACTTCTAGGAAGAATAGTACCTCCTTCTATCTACTAGAAACTCAAATGAAATAACAGTAGTTTCATGCTTGTGAAGCACTTTATAGTTTATGCCATATTGTCACATTTTTAAAACTCATTCTTTCACATGGCAGTCCTGTGAAGTAGTTATTATTGTCCCCTTTTTACAAGATAGGAACTTACTTTGGTAAACCATGGGCCTCAAAGCCTAATTCCAGGTCAATCGGTGCTTTTCTACTCATCCTCAACTTTGGCCCTATTTCTGGTAGACAAATCCCTCACTGATAAACCTGAAGACAACCTCCCAGCACGCTCAGCCCCCAGCACACAGAAACCTCTGTGTCACTCATGGTATCACTGCAGTGGCTGTAACAGTAATTCCAATATAAAAGAAGAGATTTCTCTTCCAAAAATGACTCCATCTCCATCTGACCCATTGGAATACAGCTTTTGTGTTTGACCATTTTAAAGTTCATACACTTATAAAAAGGTAAAGGGAATCTCACAGTATAAACTATTAAGATAAAGAAACATTTCATATCTTCATTCAACTTGATTCAAGTTGGAAGAATCAAATATTCCTTTCTCGTCACTCATGTTACATTCATCTTCTGCCCGTGGTTCTTCTAATTTATCTACTGCTGCTCAGCTGAAGCAAGTTCCAGGAAAAGTAAGGATCTTTTTTGTTTCAGCCCCAAGACTTCTGCTGAGACCCCTGGAGTAACTATTCTCTTCTCTGTCATCTGGCCTCTGACTTAGCGACATTAAATCTGCCCAGGGAAGTTCCCAGAACTCACCGGCCTCCGTTGCGTTGGCACGCTGTGTCTTCCTAGCTGTGGTGGCTGGACTCCTGAAATGTCAGCCAGCCTCCAGCAAGAGGACTGCCATGAGAAAGGGGACTCCATTTTGTTCACCTTTGTATTGCCAGCACCTGACACAGTGCCTGGCACGCCTGATGCCTACTAGAGCTTCATTAAACATTACCAAATGAATAAGAAATGTGTGTCTTCTCATTTACAGAGGGAAAAAACTAAAATGAGAGAGTTAAATAAATTGATCAAACACATGGTTGTCAGTGACTGAACCAGTACTTGAAATCAGATCTATTTGCTCCCATTTCAAAGCATTTCCTCTGCACATGTAACGTGCAGCTCTGTCAGTCACCTTCTCTGAACCTATTAATTGCATTCCTAACAGGCAAATTTTGTCCAGTTTTCCTAAGCTCAATTAGCTGACCCCCTCTGTGTAATCTCTTGCTCCCCCACCCCTAAGACCTATAATTTCTCTAAAAGTTCTGTTGCTTTCATCGTAATGCACCATGTCCTGTGCAGTCACACTTCACCTGGGTAACATGGTGTGTTGCCAGGGAAAAAGTACTTAACCCATATAACCTGCCATAATATATTCACATTCCTTTCCACATGAACGGGATCAAAATTGTGTATCTTTAAACTCATTATTTTATTACAAAAACAACAATAACAGTAAAATTTCAAACTCTTGGGAGGGTGTAAAATGAAAAGTAAAAATCCTACCTCCCACTTCTGATTCCCAGTGCATCGTTCCAGATGTGAATACTATTAACAGCATCTGGTGTATATCACTAGGAAGCTGTCATGCAGAAACAAGCATGTATACACATCCTTTTAACAAAAAACACAGTTGGCATTTATATTCAAAAACAGTGTTGAATGAAGAAAACAAGATGTAGAGGGATAGAGAAATAAGAAAGCAAATTGAAGAGGTCATAGCATTTATGCAAATTTTAAGAGGCACAAAAACGATAATCTTGTATCCGTGTTACTTACATTTGTATGAGGAAGTATAAAAATAGATACACATTAAATCTAAGTGATTATTAAGAGATAAGTGAAGTCTGAGGGACGGGATAAAGGACAAAGGGACTTCAAATTTATCTGGCATTTTTTTTTACATACACACCACATATAGACACACACACACAGACACACACATATACACATACATGCACATTGAAAGAAATATGATCAATGTTAAGAATTGCCAGTTTCAGGAGTAGGTTCATGGATGATACATAATTATCTGTACATTACTTATTTTAAAATGTATCTCAAATAAAAATTTTAAAAGCAAAGGAGAAAGGGTAGATTCATTCAATACATACTGTTCTGCACTGTACTTTTTCCATTTAACAATGTATCTCAGAGTTTTATCATTTTAGCATACATAGATCAACCTCACTTTAAAATGGCTACTGTCAATCTAAATAACGGAGGCTTTCTAAAAGAAAATGATATTTATCTGGGAATAGGGCATTGCAACGGGAATACGTGCACCATAGTAAACTATGTGTGTATTCAGGGAGGTATGGAAAACAAAGGTTTTTAAAGGAAAAAGGAAGAGGATTACATAATTATTAGGTTATTAAGTATGAAATGTCCAATTTCCTTAAGTACTAAGTTTGAAAGTTGATATCTCTGACATTTCACTCTGACATTTCTTGTTTTATTTTTATTGTGAAGGTAGATCCTCAGTCTTTCAAACACATATTTTGGCTTGTGATTATCTTTCGAATTTCTTTTTAGAGCAATTTTTGGGAAACCATGAAGAAGTAAAAAAATTTCATTATTTTCAATATGCATTATTTTCAATAATTTTTTCATGTGTAGCGTAGACAGCTCGAAATATCAACAAAGTGTTTGGGAAGGATGGGCTAATGAACCCACAGTGAGTTGATGGTTTGAGAAGTTCCATTCTGGTGATTTTAATCTTGAAAATGAGCCACCTGGGCAGCCCGAGACCAAGGTGGATTATGGTGACCTAAAAGCTGTAGTGGAAGTGAATCCATCTCAACCTAAGCATGAGTTAGCAGCAAGGTTTGATGTTACTATTCCGACAATACTGGACCATTTGAAACAAATAGACAGGTAAAGAAGCTGAATAGATGGGTACCGCATGAATTAAACGAGCATCAGAAGAGAAATCATCTCGAAGCCTGCCTTTCTTTGCTGTCACGACATAAAGGTGAACCATTTCTACATTGTATTGTTACATGTGATGAAAGTGGATTCTTTTCGACAATTGCAAGCATTCAGCACAATGGTTTGAGAAAGGTGAAGTGCTGAGACACAATCCAAAACTGAATAGTCATCAAAAAAATCTAATGGTGTCTGTTTGGTGGTCCAGCGCTGGTATTATCTACTACAGCTTTATGAAACCTGGTCAGTCGATTACAGTGGATGTCTACTGCAACCAATTAGATGAAATGATGAGGATGCTTGCGATTACGCAGCTGAGATTGGTCAATAGAGACACAGGCCAATCCTCTTGCAAGACAATGCTTGACCACGTTTCACATAAACAACGCTGCTCAAACTACAGCAGCTGGATTTGGAAACTCTCTGTCATCCACCATATTCACCAGACCTTGCACCAACTGACTACCACTTCTTTCAGGCTTTGGACCACTTCTTGCAAGGAAAAATATTCAATTCTCAACACACTGTGAAAAATGCCTTTTGTGATTTCATCCCTACTTGCTCTCCAGGCTTCCTGGCTGCTGGCATAAGCAAGCTGCTGTTAAGATGGCAAAACCATGTCGATAGTTTAGGCACATACTTTGATCAATTGTACTGCTTCTTGTTTGAGATGTAATAAACTACATTTTTGATTCAAAATCGGACATTTCATATTTAATTTGAGCTAGTTATCCTTGGCTGTTAGAATCAATAACAAGGCTGATACTAGTCTGATGTCGAACAGGCAATTCCTGGACACATGTCCTCGCAGATGTAATTTTTGTGTAAGGTTATGATGGCCTTTGTGCAAAATTGTGGGTTTTGCAGTCTTTTGTGGTAGTTTTGTTATCAGGCATTTGTGTATGAGAACTCTCTTTTCATGACCTTTCCCAAGTCTATTTGTCAGGTTTTGGTTTGTTTTGTTTTGTTTTTAACACAAGTGACATCATTTTGATTCTGCAATTTTCACATTATGCATCACTAAATTGTACACTAAAAAATAGTTCAAATGGTAAATTTTATGTTATGTGTATTTTATCACAATTTTTCTTAAATAGCTTAAAAAGGTTCCATAATATTTTACTGTATTTCAATCATTTTACCACTCCTCTACAGATGAACATTTATGTTGTTTCCTGTCTTTTTTTTTTTTTTACTATTACAAATAGTGCTGTAATGAATGTAAACACACATTTATATATCGTCACATGCATCCCACTGTGGACAAAGAGATTTTTTTAAAGTGGCTTTGGCTCACCACAAAATTTTATATAAATTTAAAAATGACTAGACCTTGCTAAATTTTAGATACCTTCATTTATAAATATAGAATTTAGCCAAGGTATTTCATAAATAGAAATTATTTATGCTTTGGGGCAAAATCGCCAATTTCTTTAAAATATTTTTAAGTTTCAAATGTGATTTTGGTTAAAATTCCACGAAAATTTTTTTAGTGTTGATTTGAGGCTTAGGCCCGGGAGTCAAGTTCCAGTTGTTTATGTCTTAGAAGGATTAAATCTACCAGCTCCTTTTCTAAGATTAGGTTTTTGTAAGTAAATAGATACAGCATGGAAACAGAAAATATGACACGGGTGCAGGAAAAACAAATTCACCAAAAGCAGAGGCTGAGGCCCCACGATGCAAACTTATTTTTTTTCCAAATTTTGTGTAAGAGAGACCTACCTATTTCATAAAGATTTTTAGCATATTGACACCAACCTGTCACTCTCAACTCTCAGAGAAAATTTAAAAATTAAAGCACTGATGACCTTAAAATCTGCATCAGCTAAGTGTGAAACTTAGAGAGAGATTTCTGATATTCCCCTGAACATTTTTATTCTAAAATTTTTTGTGTCGTTAGAGGCATCATGTTAAATATTTCTATCTATTCTCATTTTTAGGCTTTCACATTTCACTGTAAATTATGGGAATCAACATTTGCCTGGAAATTTGGGTGGACACACTATATTTTGGGAGGTCAAGCATGTGGCAATGCCCATAAACAGAAGGGCGTGACTGACATTGCCACTGTGCAGACTTTCTCTCTTTTTCCAACCCTGGAGGAAACACTGGCTAGCATCTCCCCTCTATATTTATAGGAATATATTGTTTAAAAAACATGGTAAGGAGAATGAGTTGTATGTATTTTTTAAACAGAGTGCAATGAAAAACAAAAGCAAAAACAAACAACCATTTGTGAGACCTCTAAATCTCCCTGAGTTTTGGGACTCTCATTTTAACATCAGCATGCTCACTGGTCCAAGTTTTCTTGTGAAGGGAGCTTGCCTTGGCTTCCAGATCCCACCTTCCTCATCCACAGAGACTGCAGACTATTTCTCTTATTTACGCCTTTGTTTTTGCCTGAGGCATTAGGACTGTACATATCCTGTCATGTGACTATGCTCACCCTAATAGCCGTGATGGAAGGTGAACATCAGTGCTGAAGAAGGAAAATGGAAAAAGAATCAAACATGTTAATATCCTTTTGGGGGTGGGGTTGGAGTTCTCTTGCTATTTGGAGACAGATAAAAGCTTGCTTTTAGAAATACAAATGTGATTTCATTAACAGTCGTGTTGTTTTCATATTGCATAGCACTTCAAGGATTTGTCTGCTATTGTCATTTGGTGATTGAAGAAATAGCTTTAAATGTGGGCTCTGATAAAATAGAAAAAAAGTACAAGTAAAGAAGCCAGATTTTGAAGTCTATAGCAAATAAATTGCTTTTTTAAAAAACTGGGTATATGTACTATTTACATATAAATAACTCACCCCGCATGCAGGTATGTATATATCTGTGTATAATTTTAAGTGACAGGCAACAATTTAACGGAGAAGCTAGGGCTCATTAGTTCCCTGAGTAGGATTGATTCTCCATAGCTGGAATGGTGCATACAGCTCCTAGATAATTTGTAATGAATTGAATTTTCCTTCTGCATACCTAATTAGTGACTCTTTCTTTTGTTACTTAAAAGGATGTAGACATTTAAAGAGATGAATGTTTGGAAATTCTGTTAAAATGCTGGAAAGACATTAAAGCCTTCATGTTGCATGGGCTCTATGGAAAAAAGCATGGGGAAAAAAGAACACTTCATTTTGGGGAAATAGAATTGGTCAGGGTTTTGCTTCAAGAGTGTTATATGTTCTGGCCCATTTACAGCATTACTTGGCAAATTCTACTTGGCAAATGATGTACATCACCTTGTATCTTCTGGATGCCTCTTGGCCATGTACACTGGATGACTGGCTCTTCAGCGCCCCCACTGGTAAACGAGGGGAATCACCAGAAGACATTTCTTTCAGCGGGATTTGCACACAGAGAGGTTTGCTTTTTACTACAGCAGCAATATGTAATAGATAGGTCCAGTCCAAAGACAGATGCTGGCCCATGTACTGGGAAGTAGACAAACAGAGATCCATAAATAAGTTCCTACTGTATTCAAAAAGGTGTTGTAGGCCGGGCGCGGTGGCTCACGCCTGGAATCCTAACACTCTGGGAGGCCGAGGCGGGCGGATTGTATGAGCTCAGGAGTTCGAGACCAGCCTGAGCAAGAGCGAGACCCCGTCTCTACTAAAAAAAATAGAAAGAAATTACCTGGACAACTAAAAATACATATATAAAAAAAAAATTAGCCGGGCATGGTGGCACATGCCTGTAGTCCCAGTTACTCTGGAGGCTGAGGCAGGAGGATCTCTTGAGCCCAGGAGTTTGAGGTTGCTGTGAGCTAGGCTGACGCCACAGCACTCTAGCCAGGGCAACAGAGTGAGACTCTGTCTCAAAAAAAAAAAAAAAAAAAAAAATGTGTTGTACCCAAGACTTCAAGTGGTCTATTCTGGCAACCCTGGGAAAATGGATGCTATAGTAATTCTGGCCTCTGTGTCAGTTTCTCTTGGGATTATCTATCATTTCAAAACCCTGTTGTGGCATAGATTAGACATTTAAAAAATAATCTAGTAAATTACATTTCACCTTAAGATAAATTCTAGCTCTGCCCTCTTTTCTCTCGCCAGCAGTACCGTATGTATTAAACTATGCCAAATATTAACAAATAATAGGGCACTGCCAAGAAAATGTAGAGGAAGTCAGAGAAAGTAGGGATAATTCAGTGGGCTGATTGTGTGATTGAATAGATAAAAGTTCAGTGTCTATTGTCCTTCAGAGAATAATGAATCCAATTACATATGTTCATGTCAGATGAAGATTAAATGCTGTGGCCAAGGATGAGGAGTTTGAGGATTGTTCATTGGTTGGCAATAGGATAAGGAAGCAGTCATTCCGCATTAAAATGATTTGGATTAGCAGAAAGCAAGTCCACCAGCCCTTGACTAGAATAGGAATTGACCACCTCTGAAGTCAAGATATTTAAGAAAAGAAATTTACAATCTGACCTTGTCTCTGAATTTCCCAGGATACCATTTCAAGCAAAAAAAAAAAAAAATCATTCTGAATATATAATATATGAAGTTAGTACATACCCTATAAATTAATTTAGACTAGCAGCAAAAATTGCATAGTCTTTACTTATGAGAGAGGAGTTCCATTTTCTTTCAGGAGTTTAATCAAAGAACATTCCTTTTAGCTGTTTTCTATGATACAGTCTGTGTTTTCAGATTTGCAAAACTTGAAAAGAGTGTCTATAATTACTGTTGATAGAAAAGTCTAATTATTGAGACAGGATTCTAACAAACATAAGTTCCCCAAACGATGAAACACACAAAGCCAATAGAGATAAATCATTTTACCCAAGTGTAGGTAACAGTGCAACAGAGGTGAGCTACAAAACAGGACACATTGACCTGGTAGACACATTACCAGGCTCATTCTATGGGATGGTGCCTTGTTAAATGCCAGGCTACACCAAGACTCCTCACCATACCTCTGCAACAACAGCCATAGCATCTCATTTTATTAAGAACAGATGGCGCAGGGGAATATTTGGCATGAATTTACCAAAGAGTGAATGTCAGAGTCTTGGATCAGGCCCAGGAGTGTGCTCGTAACAACAAGCATTTCAAAAAAAAGTCTTGCTTTGCATCATTTGCAGTTTCCATAGTGTGAATACTCTCACAATAACCAAATTCAAGATACGTGACATGATGGAACACGGTTTGGGAAACAATGATAACAGTCAGCTCTCATGAGTTGGTACAAGTCAATTTCAGCACACCCTGAAAGACCATTTCTATGCCTTGAAGATTTTATGTGATTAATGTGTGTGAAAAATTCTATAACCATTGGTCATTTCTACAATCCTGTGCTGACCAAGGCATAGAAGTGGAACTGTGCGGATGATTTTGTTTTTACTGCTTATGAATATACTTTTATACATTGGAGAAAAAATTCTACAAAAAGTGACTAGAGTGGGCAACATGTCCTGTTGTAACTGATGGCTCTAAATTTATTCATTTAACCTACAGCTAACATACTCAATTGTAAAAGACTGAAAGCTTTTTTCCCTAAGATCAGGAATTACACAGGGATGTCTGCTTCCATTCAACTTTGTGCTGGAAGTTCTACCCAAAACAATTAGACAATAAAAAGGAATAAAATGATCTAAATTGGAAAGGAAAAAGCACGATTATCTTTATTCGCAGATGATATGATCTTATATATAGAAAATCCTACATAGCCCACAAAAATCCTATCAGAGCTCATAATTAAATTCAAGGAATTTGCAAGATACAAGATCAACACACAAACATCAGTTTTATTTTTATACATTAGTAATAAACAATATGAAAATAAAATTAAAAAATAATAGCATCAAAAAGAATAAAATACTTAGGAATCAATTTAACCATGGAAATGCAAAACTTATACACAGAAAACTACCAAACATTGCTAAAAGAAATTAAGAAAAACCTAAGTAAATGAGAAGACATATTGTATTCACACATTAGAAGACTCAACATTCTTAAGATTACAATATTATCCGAATTGATCTACAGATTCAATGCAATGCTTACAAAAAGTATAATGACCTTTTTCTCAGTAATGAGAAAGCTGATCCTATAATTCATATGGAATTGCAAGGGACCCTGAATAGCCAAAAAAATATGTATATAGAAAAATGAAAACAAAATTGAGGTCTCAGAATTCCAAATTTCACAACTTACCACAAAGCTACAGTAAGTAAAACAACATGGTACCAGCCTAAAAATAGACATAGAAATCAACTGAATAGAATTAAATGAATTGGGAGTCCAGAAATGAACCCATACATCTATGGTAGATTCATTTTCAACAAGAGTGGCAAGACCATTTAATAGGAAAAGGAGAATTTCCTCAACAAATTGTACTAGGACAACATGCCAAACACTGAAGTTGGACTCTTTCCTCATACAATATGCAAAAATTAACTCAAAATGGATCAAAGACCTAAATGTAAGAGCTAAAACTATATAACTCATTAAGGAAAAGCTTCGTGACTTTGGATTAGATGCTTAGATATGGCATTAAAAGCACAGGCAACATTTAAATAGATAAACTGGACTTCATCAAAGTTAAAAAACTTTTGTGCATCAAAGAACACCATCAAGAGAGTGAAAAGACAACCTACAGAATAGCAGAAACTTTATTTGTAAATCATATTTACGATAAGGGTCCAATATCTAGAATACATAAAGAACTCTACAACTTAACAACAAAAAGACAAACAAGACAATTTAAAAATGGGCCAAGGACTTGAGTAGACATTTCTTCAAAGAAGATATACAAATGGCCGACAAACATATGAAAAAATGCTCAATGTCATTAGTCATTAGGGAAATGAAAATCAAAACACAATGATATACCACTTCACACCCACCTAGTTTGGCTGTAATAAAAAAAAGGGGGGTGGGGAAGAATGTGAAGAAATTGGAACCCTTATAAATTGTTCATTAGAATGTAAAATGATGCCACTGTGGAAAACAGTTTAGAGGTTCCTCAGAAATTTAAACATAGAATTATGTTTAACCCAGCAATTCCACTTCTAAGTACGTACCCAAAAGAATCGAAGATAAATATTCAAACAAATACTTGTACACAAATGTTTTATTCACAATAGCCAAAAGGTAGCAACAATCAAATGTCCATAGGCTGATGAAAGGATAAACAAAATGTGGTACATACATGGGATAGAATTCGGCTGTAAAAAAAGACTGAAGTACTAATACCTGGTACAATGTTGATGAACCTAGAAAACATTATGCTAAATGAAAGGAGCCAGTCATAAAAGGCTACATATTGTATGATTCTATTTACATGAAACCTCTCTGGATGTCTAAATAGGTAAATCCATATAAACAAAGTGGATTAGTGGTTGCCAGGGTCTTGGGTGAGGGGGTCATGGGGAGTGCTCAATGGGTATGTTCTGTCCTTTTGGGGTTATAAAAATGTTTTGGAACTAGATAGAGACAATGTTTGCATGACATTATAAATGTAGTAAATGGCACTTAGTTGTGACTTTAAAACAGTTAATTTTATATTATGTGAATTTTACCTCAATTAAAAATAAAAACAGGCCGGGCGCAGTGGCTTACGCCTATAATCCCAGCACTCTGGGAGGCCAAGGCGGGCGGATCGTTTGAGCTCAGGAGTTCAAGACCAGTCTGAGCAAGAGCAAGACCCCATCCCTACTAAAAATAGAAAGAAATTAGCTGGACGACTGAAAATATATGGAAAAAATTAGCCGGGCATGGTGATGCATGCCTGTAGTCCCAGCTACTCGGGAGGCTGAGGCAGGAGGATTGCTTGAACCCAGAAGTTTGAGGTTGCTGTGAGCTAGGCTGATGCCAAGGCACTCTAGCCCAGGCAACAGAGTGAGATTCTGTCTCAAACAAACAAACAAAAAAAATAATAATAAAAACAATAAAAACAAAATAAAAACAAAAGCTGGAAAGAATCCACTCATTTAGAAATGCAGTAACTGATTCAAGGCTCAGGCACTGAGAATCGGGGGAAAAGGGCAAGTACCACCATACAATGGGACAAGGACAGCTATTGTTGGACAAATGATGTACATCAAGGTCAGAGAAGAAAGTGGACTGATGCAGGGCTGAACTGTAGGACAAGACTCTCAGGTCAGCTCTGGAGCTTTGGAGAACTGTAACTTGTGGACAAGAGTTCAATACAAACTAGAGTAGACAGTGATTCTTAGTCTATTTAATTTCCCTGGTTTCAGACTGGAAATGTCTTTTTCATTCAGAATAGTAATTTCATGTCTAGAAGTAAAATCTTCTTTTTTGGAACTTATTGGATTCATATCTTAGAGGTTCAACTCTTGCTGCGTGTCACTGCACATGATTTGCAGTTAAGCGGCATTGCCTTCAGCTCTCCTTTTTTCTCTCTTTAAAAAGGTGTATCTTTTTGCTTGGCTGGTATGACTCTTTTCTTCAATCTTTTCATCAGCTCCTCTAACTTTTTTTCTTCCAGTTCTAACTCTGCTGTTGTGACCTGATGCTGAAATATTTATCTTAAAGGCCTAGAAAAACAATGTTTTCTTCCAGTATAACTTGATTCTATACTTTTGTCTCTTCTTAATATGGCTGAATTGTTCCATGTAACCAGGAAACTGTCCATGCTGCTGCAAAGAGCAACATATTCCCCTGCTCAAGGTACCAATTTTCTTGTTTACATCCTCTATAACTGCAGTCCCCAACCCCGGGGCTGTGGACCGGTACCGGTCTGTGGCCTGTTAGGAACCAGCAGTTCGGCAGGAGGTGAGTGGCAGCCATCAAGACGGGGAAGCTTCCTCTGTATTTATAGCGTCTCCCCATCGCTCACGTTGTGGCAGAAGCTCCGCCTCCTGTCAATCAGTGGCAGCATTAGATTCTCATAGGAGCGCGAACCCTACTGTAAACTGCGCATGCGAGGGATCTGGGTTGCACACTCCTTATGAGAATCTAATGCCTGATGACCTCAGGTGGAGCTGAGGCGATGATGCTAGCGCTACAGATTATCATTAACAGAGACGTTTGACTACACAGTAAATGTAATGCACTTGAATCATCCAGAAACCATTCTCCCCACCCCTGGTCTGTGGAGAAATTGTCTTCCATGAAACCAATTGTATGGGAAGCTTCATCAAATGATAAAAATTATGTAAAATTAAGTAATTGATAAAGATAATGATTTTATGACTTCTTTAAAACATTGTTGGTTTTTTACTTAAATGTTTTATTTCCTAGACTTAAGGAAATTTTTCTCTCTTAGGCTATCTATAATTTACAGCAATTTGATAAAGTATACTTTCATGAACAAAGGTGTATTTGGTTTTTCTCCCTACTTGATTCCTTCAAAATTTGGGAACTAGGCCGGGCGCGGTGGCTCACGCCTGTAATCCCAGCACTCTGGGAGGCCGAGGCGGGCGGATTGTTTGAGCTCAGGAGTTTGAAACCAGCCTGAGCAAGAGTGAGACCCCGTCTCTACTAAAAATAGAAAGAAATCAATCAGACAACTAAAAATATATAATTAGCCAGGCATGGTGGCGCATGCCTGTAGTCCCAGCTACTTGGGAGGCTGAGGCAGAAGGATCACTTGAGCCCAGGAGTTTGAGGTTGCTGTGAGCTAGGCTGACGCCACGGCACTCACTCTAGCCCGGGCAAAAGAGTGAGACTGTCTCAAAAAAAAAAAAAAAAAAAAAAAATTTGGGAACTATTCCTGAGTATTCTTATTTTTTATGACAATGTGATTATTTATATAAGTTGAATAAAAATCTGTTCTTTATTTATAATGAGATACAGTTGAAAACACTGGTTATATTATCAAGACCAAGGCTTTGAATAAAGTATTATATTTGAAAATGAACATGGAATGCCTGGCTTCAAGGGTTCCCAGACTTACAGTGAGTGAATAAAAATTATCACTTCCTGGCAGGCCCAGGAACTTTAAGACTGTCAGTAAAATCTAAAATCTGCCTTGCTTCGGTTTCCTAGCCTGAAGAGGTTTTTAAATCTGAGGTTCCTATGTAACCAATGTTGAGAAAAAGTTATGTTTTTCAAGGAAAAAAGCCTATAGTACACGTTATTATATTGTAACCCTGTACGTTGTTTCCAAGTTCTTATTATCTACCTGTAGACTGGACTAGATCCTAAATTCTTCTATTTTTTTCCCCAATATTTAGCTATAACTCTCAAACTAAAAACAAAAGCTGCTCTGCTACCAAAACCCTATAAACTGAAATTAGATAAATTTTAAGAAACAAGTCTGGTGCCTGATGTATGGACCACATAGAAAGTTTACCAAACTACCTGATGACATAACCAGAGACAACCAAACTGCCAACCAGGAAGAGAAGTTGACATTTTCACACTGTAGACAGTTTTTCCCAAGACATTGGAACAAGATTCCATATGATAATTAGACTTCTACCACCTTTAACGCTACCTTTTTCACTTGGTAGGAAAATGATGTAATTAAAATTTCACAATCGGTAGTTTCTGCTGGTAACTTAATAAAACATAACCACCCAAATCCTTTAGTATTTATCAGTTAAATAAGAAAAATATCTGTGCAATCGCTAATACTACATGCTGTACCTGGATAAATTCTTCCAGAAGAGTTGAGACCCACATATACAAAATAAAAAAACAGGCCACATGGTTACAACAGTTCTCACCTAATTCCCTATGGTCATTTGATTTATTCAATTGGTTGTCATTAAGTCTTAATTCATGGCTCAAAACCATATGCAAACCAGAATTGTCATATGACTATCAATTTTACTTTGTATTTTCCCTGTTTAAACTTTGTGTCTGTTATTTGTTAAATTTTTACAAAAGTACCACTCCTAACAAAATAATGGTGGCCCAAGTCTTTGAGATGATAACAAAAGACCATGGAACAGACAAATTGAATTTAATAATGGACTCTGGGTAGGCTTAGCCTGAGAGCCGCTCCCTTTAAACCTCCCTTCTTGCTCTAATGTGGCTAAAAGGGCTTTGACTCCTAGTCTCCAATCATTCCCCGCCATGTGGAACAAGACCAGCAACCCAGGACAGGTCCATCCTGGCACCAAGGGCCATCAAAACTTAACTACAGGATGACTATCAGTGATGCTGTTGGAAGAAGATCTTGATTAAAAGGGGAAAATGTGAGAGTTGTCAGAATTGAAATGGAGTCACTTACGTTAAAAAAAATAAAAACCCTGACAAACAGAGCCAGGGAAGACCATGAAGAGGGAGTTCTCACACTTGTATGTCTGATAACAAAAACTAACACAAAATGTTACCCAAAAGATCAGGGTTTGTTCGCCTGGCGAGTAACAAACGGCTGTCCATGAGAATGCGGGGCTTGATCGGTAGGCATTTTAATCACATGCAGCAACTGCAGAGAGAACTGGGAAGAGTCTCCAACGCAGGATCTCCTCCAGGAAAAGTGGCATGGGGTTTTTATGGGGTAGTAGAGAAAAAAAGATGTGTCATCACATGTAGGGGTGTAGTTTCCCCTACGCGTGCGTGGTTAGTTGTGCTCGCACACAGGTCACACGTTATGGTAAAACTGTAGCTCCTCCCGGGTGGAGACTCTAATATAGTAATGAGGAAAGTTCACTTGAGTTCATCTATAGGCTGCTAGCGTCTGTCAGGGTTTAGTTTTAGCCAGCTGAGTAGCCATGGGCCTCCCTCGGAAACAAAGGCTGCAGAACAGGTTGACTGCTCAAGTTGGTTGCATTCCTACAAGCCTCTAAGCCATCAAATGTCCTAGAAGGGACCAGAGGTCCCTTTCCAGTGCTAAAATGCTAGAGTTTTTGTATTTTCTCAAGTCTGCCTATTCTTTTTTTCAGATTCTTATTCTTATAGAACATGAGCTACAATGAGTTTGAAAAGAAGCCTCATAAATAAAATAGGCTATTTTTCATTTATTTTGTGAGGTCTTTTCCTGCTCGAATTATCTAGAATCATAAATAATTGTACTTTTATTTTTCTGAATTGAAAGACGCTTTGTGTCTTTCACCTACATAGAATTTGTTTTGCGATTTAATTGTGTTTAAATCTAATGTCGCTGTTTTCACTCGCAACACTTCTGACACCAAATGGGTGTCCAATAATTCAGTTCAGTTCTGACACTGTTTACTGGGAGTTTGCGTCAGATCCCGCAAGTTAAAGGGCTCCAGCGCACAAGTCTGCCCCTACTTCAGACGCCAATCACAAGTCTCAGGCCACCCATACTCCTGATGGACCCGCTGTAACTTGGGGGTTCCCGCGCTACCCCCTCAAGTTCAATAATTTGCTAGAACAACTCACACAACTCAGGAAAGTGTTTTACTTACTGTTAGTGGTTTGTTATAAAGCGTACAGCTCAGGAACAGCCAAATGGGAGTGATACAGAGGGTAAAGTATGGGGCAGAGTGAGGGCACCCACCTCGTAGCATCTCGTTGCGTGCACCAACCCGGAGGCTCTCCGACCCTGGTCGTTTAGGGGTTTTTGGGGAGGTTTCATTACATTATTGATTAAATCATTGGCCTTTGGTGATGAACTCAATCTCCAGCCCCTTTCCCTTCTCCAGAGGTTGGTGGGGGGGTTGTGGGGGGACCAGGGCTGGAAGTTCCAAGCTTCTAATCAACGCTTGGTTTTTCTGGTGACCATTCCCCACCTTGAAGTTATCTAGGGGTCTCCACCAACAATCTCATTATTAGCACACAAAAGATACTCTTCACTCCAGAGAGCCCAAAGGTTTTAGGAACTGGGGACAAAGACCAAATGTTTATTTGATCAGTAAAATAGCTAAATACTGAAAAACCCCAATTTCTTTTTTTTTTTTCGTCACTAAACAAGTTTAAACACATTCTCTGTTGCAAAGAAAAAACTCATAAGGAAAATAGCTCCTGTGTCCTCATAAAGATATTGAATTTTAATTAAATATGAAATTTGGCTTCATATCATGCATAAAGGGATAAAGCCACATTGTGGAAAATTAAAGGAGCAATTTAGAAAAAAATCTAGCTTGAGCTATTTTACTTAAAATCTTCAGCTCCATGCTAAATAACTGCTTAATTCCTTTAGATAACCAAAGAACATTCCAATAGAAATTAAGAAAATTGTTTTCAGGAGTTTTAAGTTTGAGGCACCCACTAAATGGTGACCTTCTCTTGAGGAAACACAGAATATTTTAAATCTTATACATTAACCAGCTAATTCAACAATTGGGTCCTTGTTATATACAGGGCTAGGTGCTGAGAATACAAAAGTGAGTACAGCTGGTCTCTGCTTCCAAGGCACTTAATCCTATTCTGCTCTAAGGAGGCAGCAGGGCAAAGGGCTCAGCTGGTTGGTTCTGGAGTCTGAATATCTGGGTCAAACCTCATCTCCACCACTTACCAGCTGCAAAATGTTGGAGGAATTATTTACTCATCCTGAGTTCTAATTTCTTTATCTATAAAAAAAAAAAAGGTACATTGCTAGAACCTCCAAACTGTCCTGACTAAAACATTTAGGATAATGTTGAGAGTATGTCAAATTTAGAATATATTTATGATTCTTTTGGATATATTAACTTGGTTAGGATACAGTTCTAGTTATTCAACCAAACAATAATCTAGGTGTTATGGTGATGGTGTTTTGTGGATGTGAGATGTGAGTCCATAATCAGTGGACTTTAAATAAGGGAGATTATCCTAGATAATCTGGGTGGATCTGATTCAATCAGTTGAAAAGTTTAAATGCATGGCTGAGGCTTCCCTGAAAAAGAAGAAATTCTGCCCATGGACAGCAGCTTCAGCCTGTGTGGGAGAGTTCCTGGCAGCCTGCCCTACAGATTTTGGACTTGCTTAGCCAACCCCACAATTTCATGAGCCAATTCCTTGCAATAAATCTCTTAATATATATGTGTGTGTGTGTGTGTGTATATATATATATATATAATCTCCTACTGGTTGTGCTTTCCTGGTTGAATACTAACTGATACAGATATCAATTGTTTAGAATAATGAATGTAAAATGCTTGGAAGCAAAAGCAGTCATAGACATTACTACAAAACAACAACTGGCACAACAATATATGTGTTGGGGTGTGTGGGGTTTGGGAACCCTCAAGAGGGAGAGTGGACATGAAGGTGCCATTTGAACTGAGGCTTAGCATAAGAGGGAAAGGAATCCATTGAGGGAAATGTGAGAGCTAGCAGGGGGTTTCTCTCAAGGGCAGGATATAGGTGGGGAAAAAAATCTCTTCTGTCATAATTCCAGATACAACATGGATTCTTTTTTTCTTTTTTTGAGGCAGAGTCTCACTGTGTTGCCTGGGCTAGAGTGCCCTGGCGTCAGCCGAGCTCACAGCAACCTCCAACTCCTGGGCTCAAGCAATCCTTCTGTCTCAGCCTCCTGAGTAGCTGGGACTACAGGCATGTGCCACCATACCCAGCTAATTTTTCCTATATATTTTTAGTTGTCTGATTAATTTCTTTCTAATTTTAGTAGAGATGGGGGGGGGTCTCACTCTTGCTCAGGCTGGTTTTGAACTCCTGAGCTCAAACAATCTGCCTGCCTCGGCCTCCCGGAGTGCTAGGATTACAGGCATGAGCCACCGCGCCCGGCCACAACATGGATTCTTGAAATCCCTATGTCTTAGTCCATTTGGGCTGCTATAACAAAGTATCATTGATTGGTAGCTTATAAACAACAGAAATTCATTTCAGTTCTGAAGGCTGGGAAGTCCAAGACCAAGATGCTGGCAGATGTGACGTCTGGTCAGGGCCTGTTACCTGTTCATAAATGGTGCCTTCTTGCTGTGTCCTCACATGGTGGAAAGTCAAGGCAGCTCTTGGAGGCCTCTTTTATATGGGCATGAATTTCATTCATGAGGGTGGAGACCTCATGACCTAATCACCTCCCAAATACCCTACCTCCTAATACCGTCGCTCAGGGGATTAGGGTTTCAGCATATGAATTTTAAGGAGAAACAAACATTCAGAACATAGCATCCTATATATAAGGAGTAGCTATTAATATATAGAATCAAGGTTGGAAGCAGGTGATCCAAGAACCAAATCCTGTGCGCTAACTGTTCATTTGGCTTGCTCTAGGTTTTTTCAAAAATAATTTTTAAAAAATGAACCTACAGTTTTTTAAAGATTAAGAGATTTCACACAAAACACAGATATCTGGCTTTTTTTGAAAAGCTGAACCTCTGGCGACACTAAGCCCACATGCTGTCAGGGTGATAAAACAATGGCCCTAGTCCTTTCTGTGTGGTCCCCACCACTCACTGCGTGAGGGCAGCAGGATCGCATGCACAGCGGCCTCCCTCATTTGTATGTATAATCTGCCTAAACCCTGCGGGCGTCTATTATACCTTGTCCTAGACAATCCTCCTAAAACCTGGCCTCAAACTTTCTTTGACCTCCTTTGATCTAACAACTTCCATTCCTCACTTAGGCAGACTGTTCCCATGATCACTTCCTGGACCCTCTATCCTTGAAGTTTCATTTATTTTTCCATATATTCTTAATAATAGCCAAATCCCTGAACTATTACACTTCCCTTAACTTTTTTATTAATCTTACTGGCAAGTCACATAATGCCTAGAGACATTTCTCTGAAATGTAGTCATGATGAAAGAGTAACAGTGTGTAACATCTAAACAAATATTAAAATAGAACATTTCTTTCCCGAAGCCACTTGTCACCCAGCCACCTGTACTCAGCCACAACCCACCACCCCACTTCAGCAGATGACTGTGTGCTCTACTCAAGAAAGAGAACTGGAGTGAGGCTCAGGATTGAACTTCCTTGAAACTCCCTACACCATATCTAATCACCTGGCAGTAAATACTGAAATATTTCTGACATAGCTGTTTCTGTGCACAGGCACACAGCCAGACATACATTAAAAAAAAAGAAAGAAAGAAAATGAGATGATAACACACCCATTTATAACTACAAGCACCCTCATCTCCTCTGTCCAATTTTAGAGGAAAATGTGTCTCTTCTCTGCGTTAAGGTAACCTGTGATCTGTGTCTCCCCAGCATCTCACCACATCCAGGATTTCTCTCTTGATTGTTTTCTTCTATTAATATTTTCCACTCTCTCTCCAATTGGCTCTCTCCCTTCGAGCTATAAATCTGTTCACATCTCTGCCATTAACACATCCCTGTCCTCACCATGTAGGCCCCCATAGTCTCCATTCCCCCCACCCCTGCCACGAGACCACCAAGCTCCCTGATAAAGTGGTGAACACAATACATTTCTTTCCTTTCTGTTCACTCTTCAACCCACTGCCATTAGCCATCCCTTCTGCTTCCCAGATATGCTAGAACACAACTTATCAGTGATTTCCTAGTTGCCAAACTGATTTATGATTTTCACCTTCATCATGCTAGAATTGGCCCTGTGTGTGGTGTTTGATACGACGTACCCCTCCCTTCTAAGAACTCCCCTTCCCAGGCCTCCAGACTGCTACTCTCCCCTGGAGCCGCTCCACCTCTCAGTGTTGTTTCTCAGTTGCCATCACTGGCTCCTCTCAAAGTTTCTGGGGTCTTGGTGAGGATCAAATACAAGATCCTGACCTACTTGCTTCAGGGTGGGGGATGTAACACAGGTGGGGATAATCAGATGATCACTCCCAGGAATTTAAATCCGGAGTGGGGACCCACAGGTAGGCAAGCAGCTGTCAGTGGGTCATCTGATGGCTGCACCCTAGATGGCAATCCCCTAATTCTCCCCAGGGGCCCTGTACCTTCCACCCTTCCGTCTTCTCTGAGGCCTTGTTCAGCTATTTATTCCGTGACCTACTTTGCAGGCTTCCAATAAGCTCTTTTTTATCCAGTGCTTACAGTTATTAGATTTGGTCTAATCGAGGCCTTTCCCTGAGGTCTCTTCTCTCCTTGTTGTACATGGTCTTCCTGGTGGCCCCATTCACTCCCATAGGTTCAGTCACTACCCGCATGTTCTCAGCTCCTCATTTATGTCTGCAGCCCAGAGGTCCCTCATGAGGTCTCCACCTGCAAATATAATCACTGTACCTAACTATGCTTCTTTTGGTTGGCTCCCGGGAACCCGGAACTCAGTAAGTCCCAAAGCAAAATCATGGACTTTTCCCCCAAATCTGCTGGCCCCTCCTCCATTCTCTAACTCAGCGGTTGACACCACCATGCTCCGTCACTCAAGCCAAACACCTTCTCTACCTCCCCTCCTGATAGACTTGCTTGGTCCTGTCAATTCCGGTTCTTAATACTTCTCTTACTCATTTACTTCTCTCTACCCATTCCCCCCTCTTCTCAGGCCTTCAGCACTGCTCCCCTGGGCTAAAACAGTAGGCTAACCACTTGCATTCGCTCTCAGCTCCCTCTCCCTCGCAGGCACCACAATCCACACACCTGAGTTTCATTTCTAAAGCAATCTTTGCTCAAGTATCTTCCCTGTTTAAAATCCTTTTGTCCTATTGCCTAAAAGGCAAACTACTTAGCATGGCAAACAAATCCTTCCAGATCTTACCTCTGCCCACCTCACAGCTAGCCTGATTTCTCTATCCCCCTTTCTTCATTGTGACCCCTAAACTCTAGTCATGTTGACCAAGTTGCACTTCACCTAAGGAGCCACCGTCCTCACTCCCCCTCCACCACTCTGTGCTTCTGTGGCTTCCTTGGCCTGAAGCCCTTCCCCACCTACACCAGCCACCTGCTTAGTAAACACATATCCATCTCTTTTTTCAAAAAACTATCAGTGTTTTTTCTTTACCTAAAAATAGCATATTTTCATTACAAAAAAGAAAATCAGAAAACACAGAGTAGCATAATAAAGAAATAAAGATTACCTAAAAAGCCTATTGCCACCTAGAACTAAGGCTAGATTTGGGACGGGTCAACATATTTCCCCATCCCGGCTCCTCAGCAAAGCCATGGCAGGGGGTGGCCAATGGTCAAGAGAGGCAGGAATCACAGGGGTGGCTGTGAGGCTGAGGGGCGGGGAGAGCCTGGTGGCATTTAATGGGCACAGAGTTTCAGTTTGGGAAGATGAAAAAATTCTGGAGATGGATGGTGGTGATGCTTGCAGAAAAATGCGAATGTACTTAATGCCACTGAACTGTACACTTAAAAATTGTTAAAATGGTGAATTTTAAGTTATGCATATTTTACCATAATTAAAAAAAAACAGGAAGAAGGAGACAAGACAGTGATTACAAGGGGTAGCAGGTTCAATAACATTTTTTCTTTTTTTAGAAAGGGGATTGGCTTATGTTCGTGGCGGGTAGGATGGAAGGAACTGGTAGAAAGGAGAAAGTGAAGATCCATGAGAGGAGGGACTATGAATATATTTCATTTTTCACTAGGATGACAGGTATAAAAATGTCACATCTCCTTTAATATTCAAAATAGCTGAAGTCTCCATTTTTGTTATTACGATAATGTCTTTCTGCCTTACCAGGTTCTCCCCATCCATCTTCTACCGCCCCGCCCCCGTGATCACACTAAGCATCCCAGGGGTTACTCAAGGCCAGGGACACGCGACCCTGAGTACACGCGTGCACACGTAGGAAGGAAAGAGAGCAGGACATCCCGGGCTCCGCGGCTGTAGTTGCTCTTGTGGCCACAAGGTGGCACTGATTCTTCGGCGGCCGCAGCTGTTCCCGACCTTGGGCAGCAGCGGGGAGGTGGGGCTGGAAGGAAGCGCGCATTCCCGAGAAGTTGCTGGCGGGGCTTCACGTGCAGCCCTGCTCTTGCGCAGCGGGCACCAGAGGAAGAAGACAGGTTTGGAGATCTGGGTCCGGTCTCTTCCCCTGGAGCCTCGCCACGGCTCGCTCCATTCGGAGGCCTCTCTCTCTTCCAGTGTCCTGCGCTATCCTGACAGCTCCCTCTCTCCTTAGACCTGAGCTCCTTGCACTCGGCAATCCAGCTACCTAAACCCTCCAGTCTTCGCGCCCTCCCCGGCACACTTTCAGAGTCATCGTGCCTGGAGCCGAGGGGCCCCCGCTCAGGTGCACACACACTCTGAGCCGCCTTAGCTCCGCCCATCTTCTCCAGGGCTTTTCTCTCCGACCCCAGAGTGCAGGAAATATCTCCCTCTTTCTTCTTCTCGCAGAAGGAATGGTGCTTCCTTCGAGGTGCAGACCCCCTCAGTTTACCAGAAAATTGGCTGAGCATTGTCCCTCCTAAAAAACTGGGAGGGTAGACGATCAGAAGCACAGATGGAAGCGTCAGACTTGAAAGGAAGAAGGCTAGGTACCTCTTCTTCTGAAATAGAGAAGGAGGTTGGACACGTAGAAATAAAAATGCTTTTGCAGGGAAGGGAATTTGGGAAGCCTATGGCCAGTTTTCCTCCATATTTTTATTATGAAGTAGATACAGATGTCATATCTAAAGATGAGAAAGAGAATATTAAGGGTGAGGCACATTCGTAGTGGGAAAGAGAATTACAGAGGGAGAGGCCAGTCGGCTGAGCCTTGCAAAGGTTAGTGTGATCTTGGAAACCAATCTTTGGCTTGTCTATGTATTTAAGAGATATTTATTGAGCATCTACTGTGT
>RJWJ010024066.1:0-25202 GCA_004363605.1 Indri indri
GTCATTAAAAGATAACAAGCATGGTCCCTATGCACTGGCTCAGAAGGCTGTCCCTCATATTTTTTGAATAAAAAGGTTTGATGAAAAATATGAACAGCATACTGCTACTTTGCATAAAATTTCTGATCATTTTGTATGTGCACAGATAAATATCTTGATGGATGAACACTTGTACTAGGAGACTCTTGGGAAAATCCTTTATAAATCTGACACTCTGACAACATGGACTGTCTGAGGTCGCTTGTGTCCAAGATTATCTTCCTTGTCACTGTTCAAGGTCATTGCTCCAGCATTCCTCCCCCTCTCTCCTGCATCATCAATTTTGCCTCTCCATAGGGTCATTACCGTCAGTGTACCAATACCACATTGTTTTTCCAATCTCAAAAAAGAACAAAACCCCAAAATGAAAAGCAAAATTAGCCTTCTCCTGCTACCTTCGCTTTCCTTTACAGTAAAACACCATACTTGCCATCTCTAATTTTCTCCTCCCGTTTTCTTTTCATTTCATTCTGCCTGAATTTCAACCCCTCACACTCCACCACAGCTACTCTTGTCAAGGTCGCCAATGAACTCCTCATTGGTAAGCCCAGTGGTCAACTTTCAATGACTCTTGTCCTGTGGTCATTCGGTATAGTGGCTTACTCCTCTCCAAAACCCTCTCTCCCCTTGGCCCCTGGGATGCCACCCTCTCCTGGTTTTCCTCCTGTCTCCCAGGTTGCTCCTGCTGTTCCTTTTGCTGCTTCCTTCCTGGCTCCTTGACGAGTAAACCTTGAGCTGCCCCTGAGCTCTGTCCTTGGTCCTCTTCTCATCCTCCCTCCTTCTTTGGGCCTTACATGCAGTTCCTATGCTAACGCTCCCCAATTCACTCCTCGGCGTGACCTCCATCTGGACTCCAGGCTTGTACGTGCAATGGCCTAGTCACCATCTCCCTGTCTCAGGGCAGCTCAGACCAGACACCTGGAGCCATGCTGGACCCCTCTTCCTCTCACACCCCGTGTCACATATGTCAGCAAACCTGCTGGCTCTTTTTCAAAGCATTTTTAGAACTGATCACTTCTCGTCACCTTCACAGCTACCTCCTTGGTCCCCACCTGGTCCTCTCTCCCAGATTATTGCTGTCACCTCCTAGCTGCTCTTCCTGCTTCCTCCCTTTTTCCCTAAGAATCTATCCCTCGCAGGGCAGTAGAGCGATCTCCTGTTATTCTATTGGATTTGTCTGATCATATCTCTCCTCCGCTCAGAAACTTGTGATGCTCTCATCCATGAGCAAAAACTCCGGAGTCCTCATGATGGACCACCTGGCCCTGTGTGAACTGTGGACCCCGCCACAACCCCTCACTGAGCTCACCCCTGCTATTTTTCCCTGCTCCTTCCGCTCCAGCCACACTGGCCTCTCGTACTTCCTGGAACTTGCCAGGTCTGTCCTGCCTGAGGACCTTTGTGTTTCCTGTTCTTCTGCCTGGAGTCCTCTTCCTCAGACATCCTCGGCACTTATTCCCTAGTCCCCAGTCTTTGCTCAAAAGTCCTTCTCACAGAAGCCAGCCCAACAATTTTATTTAACATGGCACGTCCCTTGGCCCCTGTAACTACTCCCTTTCTCCCTTCCTGCCTAGAACCTCTGACATACTGTGTCAGTCACTTCTTTGTTTATCCTAAAGCTAATGATTTATAGATGATTCAGTAATTCAGCCTGTTTTATTCTCTGATTTATGCAGAACACCTAACTCAGTTCCTGGAATGGAGCAAATGCCCAATTAATATTTGTTGAATGAATGAATGAATGAATGAATGAAGGCAAACGTTTTCCCTTCTCATGGGAAGGAGACAAGACGGCTAAGCTGCGAACAACATGGGTTGTTCTTGTGCAGATTTCTGTGGAACCCTGAGTTGCTGGAAGAAAGGCCACACACCTGTAGGGAGAGAAGAGTAGATGGCTGGTGGTGGGTGCTTTCTAGAATTTACTTGCTCTAGAAACTACGTTTGCCTCTTTTTAATGTTTTCATTAGAAAATAGGCCAACCTAAATGAAAAACAGAGAGAAACTCTCCAAGGATAATGAGTTTAAGTGGGAGGGAGCGTTGCAGTGGGGAAGACATGTGCCGTAGTAAACTGCGGGCATGTTCAGGAAGGCAAAGGAAGACATGGGCTTTTAAACGTAAAATGAGTTATTCTGAAACAGTTATCCTTGGCTACAAGGATCAGTAACAAGAGTGGCATCAGACCAAGACTGGACAGGCATTGCTGAGCAGATGTCCTTGCAGAAGCATTTTTGTGTGTAAGGTTGTGGTTTTGGCAGAGTGTTTTGCGATAGTTCTTGTTCCCAGGCCATTGTGTGTGACAACCCTCCCTTCATGTCCTTCCCCGGCTTCGTTTTGTCAGTGCTTGACCTGAGGGTCTCCATTTTGATTCTGACACCTTCCGTAAACGGAAAGTTTTAAATGGTGTCTTGAGTAAAGTGAGAGAGCTGTGACTGGATGCTAACCATGGCCACAAGTCCCTGCCCTGAAGATGTCAGGAGAAGGAACAGGACCCAGCTCTCGCAGATGGGTCCCCGTCTTGCAGGCTGAGGCTCAGCTGAAGGGGAGCTCAGCCTCCCCCAGTGACTGCAAGACACAGTGCTCGGCATCAATTCTGGGGACCTAGCCCAGGCAGAAGAATGATAGTCACGCTCCACTTCAGGGTGAAGGCAGGGCAGCATTTCCCAAGGAACAGAGGGACAGAGAAACCCTTTGGGCGGACTGTCCTTGTGTGTCCTGAAATTGCTCACTCAGTGTGATCTTTTTAAAAAAGATTGCTCAAATCCTTTTGAGGCTGAGTGGGGAGACATTCCTAATCTAAGCAGTTCCTATAATACCCCCGAATTTTAGTAGTGAGTGTCTTGGAGGAGCGAGAGTGGAGACGTTAGAGAAAGGCTTAAAATTTTACATTTTCTCTTCTGCTGCTGTTGGAATTGTTTTTCCCAAGAAGGGTATATTACCTTTGTACTGTATGTTTTTGTGTGTGTATTATTTATACGTGTGTGCATAGATGTGTGTTTGTATTAACGTGTGTGTGTTTCCTTGTATGTGTGTGTGTCCCAGTTCAGGAGTGAGGATTATTTACAAGACAAAGGGATTCGAGAGTTTACAAAAGGATTTGCTAAAGCCTTCTTTGAAGTGCTGTGCTCTCTAGGGACAACAGAAAAGGCTTTTGATTTATAAACCCTTTCCTTGTACACTCCAATGCAACCCTAAACACAGGGTCAATTCCTGTTTCAAGTTCTACCTAATTTAGCCAGCATGCTCCCAAGCTGCAGCTATGTGCGGGGCACCGTGCTTGGCACCGAGGGGAAACAAAGACAAGACCCGTGTTCAAAGGGGGACTGGCATTGCCAACTCCCTCACTGAGGAGGCTTTTGAACAACTTCTCAGAAGCCGTTGCCAGGCACAGTTTAGCAAGAACCCTCTGTATCATCCATAAATCCAACTGTGAGTGCAGACGTGACGAGGGGCCTCTGGTCTCTCAGGTGGACGGGGCACCCAGAGGGCTCTGCTGGAGTCAGAGTGGGCTTGGGGGTGCTGGGGAAGGAGGAGCAGCTATTCTGCCTCTCCTCTCACACCGTCGCTGTGCGGAACCCTCAAAAGGGGCCCTGCAATGCAATGAGTGATAGTTTTTGAAACTGTGACCAGAAGATGTTAGAGGCTTCTTGGGAAAGCAAATTCCTGTTATACCCAGAGAAGGCAGGGAAGGAACAAAGACTTTTCCGAGTTCTCCGTGTCCCACAGTAGTCCCACAGTTGACCTCACCCGCAGGTCCCCTTCCGACCCCCTGCTGTCAGCAGGCTGCCTGTGTGGCCAATGTTGGGCGGGAGGGAGGAAATGTGAAACCCTGGGACAGGATTGCAGTTATATCTGAATTTTCATTTTATTGTTCCTACCTGAAATGAGTTTCTCTATTGATAAAACCTTTTTAAACAAGGACATATTTCTTTTGAAATGAGAAAACAAGACAATTAAAACATTAAAAACAGTGAAAGAGAGCAGTAGGCACCTCATTGGGTTGTTGTGAGGATAAAATGAGATGAAACAAGGCCCAGGGTACAGAGCCTGGCAGTAGGGTCGGGAGCTGCCATGGCCTCGTCACTCCTGTGGCTGCGTGGTTGTGGTTGCTGCTGTTGGACAGCAAGGGTCTTGGTAGTGTTGTTGCTGCGAGACTTTGACAGGCAGTTTTATCTCTCCATGCCTCGGCTGATTCCCTGATAAAACCAGAACACATTCTTCCCAGCCTGAAAGCAGGATGATGGACTGCAAGACCTCGCAATGCCATTTCCAGTGTTGTAAATCTCTGTTTTTGTGGCTATGCTGGGTCGGTGACTTTTGATATTAACATAACAGGAGGGCAGGGGGGTGATATGAAGTAGCACATGCATTTCTTCACAGTTCGATAAGGCGCATTCAGGAAACACTCATGCAGCCCTCTCCTTATTCCCATTCCCCTGATGAGGAAACTGAGGCTTGCACTTCTTGCTCTGTTAGGCAGCCTCAGTCCCTCCCTGTGGAGCCGTGGGCCCTCTCCTTGCCTTGACCATGATAGCAAGAGCTCAAGGATCTGCATGGGACATCAGGACACGGGCAGTTTGAAACAACTGGCTCCCTCGAAGAGGTCATTTTTTCTGGATCATTGCCAACAAGTCAACATTTGACTGTGCCACCTACACAGGAAGTGCTGGTGCTCACAAGAAGTGGCAGAGAAGATTAATAATCTTGACAAAATCTGAATGAAAGTGTCCCAGGTAAACTGGAGGGGAGGAGATGTGCGGGCAAGCCCTGGAGGAGTTCATAAATCCGAGGCTGATGAATCACCTGGGCAGGTGCCTCTGCCACCAGCATCCTGGCTCAGCGTAATTACTTTTCCGGCAGTGATTATCCAGAGTGAGCTGGTCCATTTTTCTCTTTTATTACCGTTGAATTTCAAGGAAGTGTCCTCTGCAGGCCCCTCTTATCTAAATGTTGGATTTATTTGATGAGTCCACCAGGTCCGGCGATAAGGGGCAGAGCGTGCTCTGCAGGAGGAGGGCTCGGTCCCTGCGCCCGCCTGCCCGGAGGGTTCTCGTAGGGGGTGTGATGAGTGGGATGCGGGACAGCCAGCCGTTCATAATCGTCAGCCCCATCACTGGTGCCATTAATTTTCCTTCCTTCCCTGCTTCCCTGCGCTGTGGACTGGCTGTGCCCAACTCAAGGCTGCGGGAAGAGGCTGAGGCTGAGAATAACTTAGGACTTTGGGAAGGATTTCCTGGCCTAGATGAGGAGGAAAAGGGGCAGCTGGCCAGCAGAGCCAGCTCCCTGTGTCCAGCTGTAACCTCCTCCTCCCTCACTGTGTGTTCTGTTGCGGCCCGAGCCCCAGCAGGAACTGGTTCCCATCGGCAAAGCCACAGATTCCAAGGTGTCCTTTGCTGAGCAAATTGCCCCAGCTCCCCTGACACTCAAGGGCCCAAGCTGCATATCAAAATGAGATTGAGTTTCTCCCAGGCCCTTTGCTGAGGCTTTTTGGAGCATCGTCAGCTTCCCGAAAAAAACAGCCAAGTGCCTAGATCGAGGTACTATGAAGAATCACATAGTCAGACTCCACACCACAGTGGCTTATACAAGACAATATCATGCTAGTCTCTTACATAACTATTTAGCATTGGCTGTTGCGGCTTCATGAGGTGACTCTGCAGTGTTGGGGACCCTAGTCTGCTTCCTTCATTTGTTGTTACTCCTAATTTGTAGGCCCCATTAATTTCGTGCAGCATAGCTCAATTCCGTGTCCCTACTCCATCCAGTAGGAAGGAAGAACAAGAGGACATGAAAATCAGAGCCCTTCTCTTTAAGGACACAACCTGGAAGTTGTACACATGATTCCTTGAGTGCCATTGGCAGAAAATGGTCACATGGCTGTACCTGGCTTGCTGTGACTTCCGCTTCCTGCCAAGATGGATGATAGGAACTGGATTTACCCTTTTGCCTGAAACAACTAAAACAACTGAACAAAATATATGCAACAACAATTTTCTAGACATTAGGCATCAGGCAAAGAAGACACACAGTGATCCCTGCAAGATGGGACAGGAAAGGCAAGTCCCACGAATATTTCAGGTTTGTACGTCTAAAAGACTTTCCATTTTTCTTTTGTTTTTGAAAGACATTCTTGTAGAGTTTAGAATTTTAGGCTCAGAGTTTTTTTAATTTTTTTTTCAGCATTTTAAGATGTTTCTCCACTATTTCCTCACTTGAATTATTTCTGGGGAGAAATCTGCTGTCATCCTTATATTTGTCCCTCTGCGCTTAATGTGTCTTTTGTTCCCTCTGGCTGCTTTTAGGACTTTATGACTCGCTCTGAGCACTTTCATTATGATCTGATCATGTTTAGAATCTGTTGCACTTCTTGGACCTGTGGGTTCTTACTTGCTATCAAAATTGGAAAATATTTAGCCGTTGTCTTTTCAGATTTTGTTTCTGTCCTGAAAGAAATAACCAGCTGATCTACGCTACAAGAAATGTTACGTGACATCTTTTAGGCAGAAGAAAAATGATACCAGATGGGAATATGGATTTCACAAAGGAATGAAGAGCACTGGAAATGGTAATTGCACAGGCTAATACAACATGTTTTCTGTTATTATTTAAATCTCTTTGAAAAGCCATTGACCGCTTGAAGACTAGTAACAACAATGTAGTGTTGGGTTTACAGTATATGCAGAAGTAAAGTGAAGGGTGTCAACCACGTAAAGGCCTAGAAAGAAGAAATAGAAGCGTGCTCTTTAGGGTTCTTATGTGTGCAATGGCATAGTACTTCAAGGGACACAGTGATAAGCTAAGCATGTGTAATGTAAAAGCTAAAGCAACCATTAAAATACGAAAACAAAGAGTTACAGGCAAAAATCCAACAAAGAAGATAAAATGGAATCAGAAAAATACTCAATTACTCAAAAGCAAGGTAGAAAAAGAAAAAAGTGAATAAAGAATAGATGCAACACATAGAAAACAAGAGCAGGCTGTGTGTAAAAACCAACCTTATTCATAATCACATTAAGTGAAAATGGTCTAAACACCCTCAATCAAATGTGGAGACCATCAGATTAGATAAAAGACCAAGACTCAACTATATACGGCTCATAAGAAATCTACTTTAACTATGAAGGCACGAATAGGTTAAAAGTAAAAGGTTGGAGAATGATATATCATGCTAGCAATGATCAATCTAGAGCAGGAGTGGCTATATTAACATCAGAGCAGATTTCACAGCAAGGAATACTATTACCAGGAATAAAGAGGGCCATTTCATCATGATAAACATGTCAATTTATCAAGAGAATGTAACAGTCCTAAATATATTAATATATACATGGAAAAGCTGAATTTCAAAATAATGAAGCAAAAATGGATAGAACTGCAAAGAGAAATAGACAAATCTATAATTATAGTGGAAGATTTCCATATTACTCTCACAATACCTGATAGAATAAGCAGACAGAGAGTAAATAAGGATATATTATAAAAGGTTTTTACAACACTATTAAACAATTTGTTCTAATAGACATTTATAAAACTGTCTACAATAGCAGGGTACATATTATATTCAAGTGCACATGAAATATTTACCAAAACAGATCACATAAAGCAAGTTTCAGTAATTTAAAAGGATTCTAGTAATACAAACTATGTTATATACCAATAATAAAAACAGATTAAAACTCAATAGCATAATGATATCTGGGAAATCTCAAAATATTTGGAAACTGGCTAATATAATTTTAAACAATTCAACTTAAAGAATAAATCAAAAGGAAAAGGGAAAAGTATTTTTGAATTGAATGAAAATTAAATCTTAAAATATGAAAATTTATGACATGCCACTAAAGCAGTACTTAGGGGGTAATTTATAGCACTAAACATCTATGTTAGAAAATTAGAAAGGTCTCAAATTGATGGCCTCAGCTTACACTGTAAGAATGTAGAAGAACAAATTAAACCCCAAACAGAAAGGAGATGGATGAAAAAGATCAGATCAGAAATTAGTGAGATGGAGAACATAAATATGATAAAGAAAGTAAAACCTAGTTATTTGAGAAGATCAATAAAATGATAAATAATTATCCAGAGGGATTAGGAAGAAAGAGGGAAGATACGAATCACCAATATCAGGACTGGGAGAGGAGACATCACTAACAATTCTACAGATATTAGAAGGAATAGAAGAGAATAGTATGAACAACTTCATGCAAATAAATGTGACAACTTCAGCAGACAAATATATTTAAAGACACAAACTACCAAAGATCACTCAAGTAGAAATTGATAGCCAGGATAGTCCCACAATCATTAAATAAATTTAATAATTAAACTTGTAGTTAAAAATCTCCCTTTGCTCAAGGCATACATGGCTTCCCTATAGAATTCTACCAAATGTTTAAGGATGAAGTAATAACAAATCTACACAAATTTGTGTTGTTTGAATTTTTTTGTCCCCTCCAAATTTCATGTTAAAACTTAATCCCTAATACAATAATATTGAGAAGTGTGGTATTTTGGGAGATGTTTAGGTCATGGGGGCTCTGCCCTAATGAATGGATTAATGCTTTTGTAAAATGGCATTAATGCTTTTGCAAAAGGGCTTGACAGAGGGAGTTCACCCCTTTTGCCATGTGAGGACATGGAGTTTCTCCCCTCTGGAGGACGCAGCATTCAGGGTGCCATCGTGGAAGCAAGACTGTGCCCTAACTGGCCAGGGCCCTGATCCTGGACTTCCCGGCCTCCATAACTGTGAGAAATAAATTTCTGTTCTATATAAATTACCCAGTCTCAAGTATTTATTTTAATATTAGCAGAAAACAGACTAAGACACCTTGATATAAAAACTATGTAAAGACATCACCAGAAAAGAAAACTACAGAACAATATTGCTCATGAACATAGGTTTAGGGATTCTGAACAAAATTTCAGCGAATCAAATCTAATAATATATACAATGGAAAATACATCATGGAGTTTTTCTTAGAATGCAAGGCTGGTTTAATATTAAAAAGTCAATCAATGCAATTAATAATATTGAATAACCACATGATCAATGCTCTAGATGCCGTACAACCATTTCACAAATCTAAGATTCATTTCTGATAAAAGCTCTCAGCAAACTAGGAATAAAAGTGAATTCCTTCAACCTGAGAAAGGACATTTACAAAATATCAACTGTTAACATCATCCTTAATGAAGAAAGACTGAAGGCTTCCCCCTTGAGGTCAGAAACAAGGTAAGGACCCACTCTCATCACTCCTATTTCTCAATGTAGTAGAGGTTCTAGCCAATGCAACAAAGCAAGAAAAAGAAAATCATTCATTGCAAAGAATGAAGTAAACCTGTCATTATTTACAAATGACGTGATCATCTATACAGAACATTCTGTGGAATCTACAAAATAAGCTACTTCAACTGAAAAGTGAGTTTAGAAAGGTTTAAGGATATAAACTCAATATAGAAAAATCAATTGCAGTTCTACCTATTGGCAATGAACAATTGGAAATTGAAATAAAAAATTAATACCATTTACAATAGCATAAGAAATATTAAATATAGAATCATTAGGTATAAATATGACAAAAATGTGTAATAGCTACACACTGAAAACTATAAAGCAGTTAAAATGACCTAAGTAGATAGAGAGATACGCTGTGTGTATGGGTTAGAAGGTCCATTATTGTTAAGATTTCAATTCTGTAAAAATCGACCTATAGAGATTCTATATGTTTCCAATCTAATCCCGGAAGCATTTTGCAGAAATTGGCAAATTGATTGTAAAATTCATAAAATGCAAAAGAATAGCCAAAATATCTTTTAAAAAGATTGAAGTTGGAGGACTAACACTGCCTGACTTCAAGACATAGTATAAAGTTGCAACAATCAAGAGAGTGTGATATTGGCATCAAGACAGACAACTAGATCAATGGAACAGGATGGAGAGTGCAGAAGTAGATCCACACAGAAGGACAACTTATTTTTGACAAAAAATAATTCAGTGGAGAAAGGATAGTCTTTTTAACAATGGTGCTGGAACAAGCGGATATCCATATTTTTAAAAATGAACTTCGATCCGTAGCTCATCCCATACACAAACATGAGCGGCCCGGCAAGCGGCAAGCATCCGACACAGCCAGCTGTTCCTGTGGCTGTCCGTGGCTGTGGCTGCTGGGGCCGGAAGGCTGTTCAGTGGACGATTCCTCTCCGTCTGCGAGGACGCTGGATGCAGAGCTGGGACCTCCTGGAGGAAACTCACAGGGGGCAGATTTCAACTCTGAACTGAGACCTTCCTATCCTGCGAGCTGCCCCTGCCCCACAGGTGTGGGAGCCGAGGCCGGGTGAGGCCTGGGTGGAGACTCCATGGCAGGGACTGACATGGGCTGCTAGGCTGAGCCTGAGACCATTTGTCAGCTGTGACACCTTCTTCAGTCTGGGCCTCAGTTTCTTCATCTGCAAAGTGAGGGTAATAATACTTCTATGTGCCTTGGCTGTGAGAAATAAATATTCTACATGAATGCCAGGCAGAGAGCATGGCACACAATGAGCCCCTGAGAAATGTGAGTCTCCTGCTCCCGCCGACATTCCTTCATTCACCAGGACACAAGCGCTGCAGACCTGCTCGGTTTGTCCGGTATGTGGACCACAGCTCCTGAGAGGCGGCACAGGCCGCCCTCGTCCTCAGGCCCTGAGTCGCTGCGTGGAGGAAAGCTGCGTCCTGCTTGGTGGTGTTGGGGTGAGCACTGGGTCCCCTGGCCTCACCAAGGACCCGGGCTCTCAGCAGGGATGCAGCAAACAGTAACTAATGCCTGGAGAAGGGGACCTCTGGCCACTGCCTGTCCCTTGCCAGGGCAATAAATCCCTGTGGTGTGTGTCTTCCCGGCACAGCCCCAGGCCTGTCCTGTGGCCTTTTTCCTTCTGGACCCGGGCGGGAGGCTGGGGGGGCCTGTGGCTGCTGGAGGCAGGGGAGGGAATGGTATGGGGTCTGCAAGGGACTTCCCCAGGGTCACTCAGCAGGTCAGTGGCCAGGGGTGCTCCTGGCTGCTCCCAGGTTTTCTGGGATGGGGAGGGGGCTTCCAGCGTGCCATCCTCCTGCTGCGGCAGGAAGGCCTGACCGTAGGCCCCTCACTCAGAGACTGCGTGGGGCTCCGTTGGGCAGGCCCTCCCTTAGAAACTTCCCCATGTGTCCCCCAGGTGCCATTTCACCTGTTCCAGGTGCAGGCCCCAAAAGTGGTCTCCTCTGAAAGGGTCCCAACTCCACTCACATCAGGGAGAGCCCCGGACCCTGCCCCTCCCAAAGACAGCCTGGACCTGGGTCCAGAGTGGTTCTGCTTAGAACCATCTGGGACAAACCTCCTCTCCCTGCCCCCGCTGTCCCCAGCCTAGAGCCATTTCTCAGATGGGAAACTAAAGCCAGCGCAGCCATGCACTGTGTTCTGCTTCACTGTCTGTGACTCCTGAGCTATAGAGGATAGAGAGTGAGGCTGGGGATGGCTGTCTTGTCTCGGGAAGCCCTCTGAGGAGGTGACATTGAGCTGAGACAGTCATACACTTTCAGGGTGGACAGGTAGGTCTTGGAGTTAGATCCTCTGGTCCGGGGATCACCTGGAATCTTCCAGAGGCCAAAGGAGTGTTCCAGTGTATGGGACAAAACAGGGCAAGCATGATGCCAAAGATACTGGCGCTCAGTCCCAAGCCGAGGGGCAGTCAGGCATGGTGGGGACTGCGGAAAACTGAAGCGGTGCACCTTCTACAGTGGGCAGCCTCCCGATGCTGCCAGAGAGACAGAGATTTGGATTTCTATGCAAATATCCCAGTTGGTAGACATTGGAAGTCCATCCCATTTTGCCAAAATATGCAGAAAAAACAAAGATGGATACATTCTACAGCCTTCAGTTTGCCACCCCTGACTTAGTTCACCACCTGCATTTTACAGATGAGGCCACTTCCTATGGGGATGGGTGGGGGGACTTAGTGAAGACTAGTCTGGAATGGAAGGGTCTCTCTCTGTCTCTGTTTCTCCCTCTGTCTCTCTGTCTCTCTCTCTCTGCCTCTCCCAGCCTTGGCACCTCCCCTCTGCCCCTCACCCCACCCCTCCTTTCCCTCCCTCCCTGCCCCCTTCCCTCCAGCACCTGGTGTTTATTTTCAGAACCTCAGAATCCTTCCCGAGCCTCTGACATTTGCTCTTTGGAATTAGAACAGCGTCTGTTTCTCTTTCCCGGAGCGAGGCTGCCGGGCGAGATTCCCCGGGGTCTGCGCCTGCCCTTCTGGAGGTGAAGTGGGGGCAAAGCCGGCTTGTGTTAGCCCAGCACTGACTGTCAAGCAGCAATTATTAGGCACCCACAGTGCACCAGGCCTTTCTCATGAATAACTGTGCTCAGTCTACTCGGGAACCCTGTGGGGTTGGTGTCACTGTCTGCACATGTCCAATGAGTGAACCGAGGCTCAGGAGGTTAAATAACGAGTCGGTGTTCACTCGGTGAGTGAGGGGCGGAGCAGGGATGAAACTCACAGCTCCTAAGTCGACTCCTAAGTCCATTTGTTTCCTCTGCGCTCCACCTTCAAGGTCCCCGGGTGTTGAAGGACGTGCAGCATTTGGGGAGAGCGAGGGTTTGGGGGATGGGCAACCAGCAGAGGGGACGGCGAGGTGAAGACGCGGGTGAGGGGCATGCTGGCTGTGTCTGAGGGGCAGGGACGCGGCTGCGGTGGAGGGCTCCAGTCCAGGAGCAGGACAGGACTAGGGCAGGTAGGGGCAGGCTTGGCTTGTGTGGTTGCAAGTGACAGAGAATGCAGCTCGCCTGGCGGAGCTTGAAAGGACACACGTTGGCTCATCTGAGAGCTCAGTCCAAGGGTCGGTGTGCAGGGGTGGGAGGAAGCCTGATCCCAGAAGGAAAATGTGCGGGTCAGACCAACGCCCCCCAGATAGCAACCTCACAGCTGACCCTGAGAGCTTACCACGGAGCAGGCGCGGTCTGAGCATTCCACAAACTCAAACTCACCGATCTCCGCAACTCTACGCAGTAGACTCTGTGAGGGAGAACAGCCCACCCTTTACAAAAGAGGAAACCGAGGCTCGGAGAGGCTTAGTGACTAACCCAGCACGTGACATAGCCCAGATTTGGACGGCGGTGGGTGGCCTGGCTCCAGAGTTTGGGAGGGTACAGACCTGACCACAGGCAGCCCGGCCTGCTAAGTAAGCTCAGCAGCTTCCTTCGGAGGAAATGAGGAGCCATTGACTGTCCTAGGCAGGGAGATGGCATGGTCGGAGCGGTGCCTGAGGAAAGCCAACCGGCAGCGGCGTCAGGGCCAGCCTGGGGAGGGTGGTGGAGGAGAGGGCAGGGCACGTCTCCGAGGCTTGCTGATCCCCCCTCGCCCACTGGTTCTGTGCTGCTGAGGAGGCTGAAGAAGTGGAGCGTGGGAAGGCTCGACGATGGTGACAGGCTGGCCCTGCGGGGCACCTGGGCTGGTGTTTTCCCCCCTCAAGTCTGCCCTCCCCCAGGAAGACGGCAGACAGGGCTGAGCCCTTGTACACTCTCCACATACCAGCATTCTCTGAGGAACGAAGTACCCCAAAGCTTAGCAGCTTAATGCACACCCACATTTTATCTGTTTCTGTGCAACCTGGGTACAGAAAATTCTCCTCCCTCCCAGCCTGGCCCCACACCCCCCACAGCCAAGGTCGACACTTGCCCCCCACCTGGGATCTGGTCCTGGGTGGGGTGCTGCCCAGCCCCCAGCCCCCTAGCTCCCAAGCTCCCCAGCCCTCCAGCCTCCCAGCCCTCATCCCCTCAGCCCCCCAGCACCCCATCTCTCAGCCCTCCAGCACCCAAGCACCCCAGCCCTTAGTCTGCCAATGCCCCAGCACCCCAACCTTCACCCTCACAGCACCCCAGCCCTCCAACCCCCAATTCCCCACCCTTTAAACCCCCAGCCCCCCAACCTGGGCTTCTTCTCTCAGAGGCCTTGGGAGACGTTGGGGCACTGAGGGGCAGAGGATGGCAGCCAGCAGGAGGCCCCAGTGGGATGGGGGATGGGGTCACACTGAGCTGGGAGGACTGACTGCCCCCCAGCCCCGGTCATCCACTCCACATTTCCATGATGTCCCGATGGTGTGGAAAGACACTCATAGCTGGAACTCCTTCTGTGACAGTGGCCTTGGAGGTGTCAGGGGAGCAGAGGGGAGACCTGTTTACTGAACTTTGGTCCATGCCAGGCACCCACCTGGGGCTGTATGTTAAATGTTTCATTTATTTTTCACAATAACATTTGCTTGGTTGGTATTAAAATTCACCTTTAATATTTGGGGAAACTGACATTCAGAGCAGGAAAGCGACCTGCCCAGGGTCACACAGCCAGGGCGTGGCAGAGTCAGGATTGAGCCCCAGGTGTGTCTCCCTCAGAAGCCCAAGCTTAGCTCTGCTCCAGGCGGCAGGGACGTGGTGGCTCATGGGGCTTCACCGACAGGCTTTTGTGCCCACTGTGCCAGGCGCTGCGAGGGGCTGAACAAGGCCTGTTCCCGCCCGTGAGGTCCGGGGCGGTGTGGGGAGCAGAGGAGGAGAAGGGATTCTCCAGCGATGGACAGAAGCTCCCTGTGTGGATCGGGGCGTGTCTGCGGTGAGTAACCCAAATCCAACTCGAAGGGCGTCTGAGCACAGGTGCCCCGAATAAGTCACCATGGCCCAGTTTGCAATTGTGAAAATCAGAAAGAAATGAAACGTCCACAGAGAGGAGGCGGTTAAGGAGATTATGTGCAGTGCGGCAGCTGCAGAAAGGATGCGACAGGGTTTGGCGTGTTGACCTACTCGACTCCCTGATGTGTGGTCAGGCGGAAAACGCAAGCTACACGACAGGAAGCGCGGGGGAGCCCAGGCCAGCCTCAGCCCTTGCCCAGCCAATGGCGAGAGCGGGCCAGCTCCCTACTTCCCCGAACCCCCACTGCAGCCCCTGCTGGCCGCTCGCCACTCAGCAGCCAGATCCTTGGACGGCCCAGGTCAGGGTGCGTCCTGCCTCTGCTCAAGGCCCCCAAAGCCTCCTCCTGAAGCTCCGAGTGGAAGCCAAGGTCCTCACAAGGCCCGCGAGGCCCTGCCCACACCGTGCCCCCCTGCCCCAGCGCCCTCGTTCTGCACAGGCCTCCTGGGCATTTGGTCACATTCCCACCTTGGGCCTTTGAACCTGCTGGTCCCCGTGCCTAGAATGTTCTCCCTTTCTCCCATCTGCATGGCTCATTCCTCATGTCATCCGGGTTTCTGCTTGGCGTCTGCCTTGCCAGGTAACAGCCTCTGTCCCCCATACACTGTTTCACTTTCCTTCATGGCACTTACCACCTGACACATTTCCTGTTTAATCACCGCATTCGTGCATCACTGTCACCCCCACACGCACCCAGAACGACTGGGTCCTGGCAGCAGGGGCCCCCTTAGCCTGTTCCCTGCAGTGACCCCAAGGGGACAAGGTTCAATCTGAGGGCAGGAGATTGGGATTTGGAAGACCTGGTTCCCATGTGATCTATTTGAGGTATACCCTGGTTAGAACTCCTCAGAGCCTGCCAGTTACTCTAGAGATAAGTGCCACAGTCCTGGGTGAGGCCTGCAGCTCCTGTCCCACCCCTGCATACCTCCATCAAGCACTCTCTGTCACTTCTGGTCTGCACCCAGCCCCTGGCTGTTCTCCAGGTCTTTGTTCCTGCCTGCTGCCTCTTGCCCCAGGGCTTTTGCACATGCTCCTTTGTGTTCAGCATGGTGCCTGGCACATAATAGGTGCTCAGTAAATGAATAGATGACAGAGTGAATGAATGAGTGAATAAATGAATGCCGTTGCCTCAGGTGGAGCCAGGAGAAGGCTCACAGGTGTGTAGCATCCATGTGGCAAAGCCCAGGACCCAGGGGAAAGACAGGAATGTGGGGGTGGGGAGGAGGGTGGACCCAGCAGAGCACAGTGACAAGTGCTTGTCCCTCTCTCAGCCCAGGTGGGCAAAGCCAGGCCCTTCGCTCAGGAACAAAGCACCACTGAGTTTACACATCCCCTCCCTGTCTCCAACCCCCAACCCCATCACTGTGTTCCTTGGAACAGGTGCCTAGATTGCCCTGTACAAAATCTCCATAATTTCTTTAACCCTTTCCTTCCCATGGATATTCCAGGTTTCTGATTTTCACAATTGTAAACGGGCCGCCGTGACGGATCCTGGGCGTCTGCACTCAGGTGCTTTTTCTGCTGGATTTCGGTAACTTGTCACAGAAACTGGCCTCCTACGTCCTCCACTACTGCCACCACCATTTAAGAGGCAGTTGAAGAGAAGCATGAAGAGCCCTGGGAGGGCAGGCAGGGGATGAGACCTCCCTCCTGACGCTGCCTCCTCCTCCCAGAAGCCTCCCTGATCACCCCAACTTGCATGGATTTCATCCCCATCCTCCGCATTGTGTCTGCGCCTTCCACACGCTTCTCTTCCTGCCCATTTCATGGTCAACATCAAAACACAATTTATATCAGAGCCCCCACCAACACCCACCTCCAGTAACTGGGAGGGTCTTCAGGGTAGAGGCCATGTCTGGTTCGTTTCTGTATCTCGGATGGCTTGGTCCTCAAGTGTAACGGACAGTTTACTGCAGACAAGCCACTGCCCTCCTCTATGCCTCAGTTTCCCCCCTCTGTGAGATAGTCCCTAAGGTCCCTCCCACTCGAGGGTTTTGTGGTCTAACAGATGTGAGTCAATAACCTCTCGGAGCCTCAGTTTCTCCTCCTGTAACACAAGGTGGTAATAACGCTCGCCTCACTGGGTGCTGTAAGAACGCAGTGAGAATATGTGCAGTGTGCTTAGCTCCCCCACCCCCCGCTGTGATGGGCTGGAGAGGGTCGCTGCTGCTGTGATGGGCGGGGCTACAGGCATCTGTCCAGAGCCTCTGGGCTCTGAGCCATCACTGGTCTAAGCTGTCAGCAGCATTTTCCCATTTTGTCCCCACAACCCACACAGGGCTGAGATAAAGGCCCTGAGTGATGTGTTTGAAATGCAAAACCCTCCCGTCCTCCTGCTGATTAAAGCCCCTCAGAGGCTCCCACTGCTCCTAAAGCAAAGACCCAAACCTTGAGCTCTGCTTTCCAGGCCCTGCAGGCCCAGCTTCTACCCCGCCCCCTCCAGTCCCACCCAGGCCGATACAGTTGTCCAAATGGAGGTTCCAAGAAGTGACAAGACTTGCCCAAGGCCACTCTATTTGGGGATGACAGAGCCGGATTCAAACCCGGGCCTTTCTAGGATCAGTCCCTGGTGTTCAACTGGCCAAAAGCAGACAGACTGTTTCTACCCCATATCTGGGTCTGATGATCACACAATACTTGGAGGGCGGGTGAGTCCTGCCCAGCCCAGGGCGCTTATCGATCAGAATGAATGGACGGCCTCGTCCGTGCAGGCCTCCTGATCGATTGGTTTCCATGCACTGGGCCCTCCCTGCAGCCTCAGCTCACCCTGATTTGTTTCTTCCCAACAGCTATGCATCTATTGATTTAGAAAGAATCTGGCAAGAGGTGCTGAGAGGCTCTGATCTGCTGTGTCTGCGTTTGGTGAGAACTCGAGACCTTGGAAGGGGATTAGTAATTCATAATCACTGTGATTGGGGTCCTGGGCCCACAGTGCAAGGGGATGCTCCCCGGGCTCCTCATTAAAGGGCTAATTGTATTATTCAACCAGCGCAGCTGTGGTGTCTGCCCTGCCCTTTGCTTGTCTTTAGAGATATTTAGACGCGGGCAGGGCAGGCAGGCCACTGTGCGTCAGTGTGGGAGGGCAGGGACCTCTGAGCAGCTTTGCTGCCACAGGCAGCAGCACAGAGCCCAGCTCACCCCGCGGGGACCCCAGTCAATCCACTAGAAATGCGGACACTGAGCTCGGGGATGCTCTGTGCTTCTCTCCTGCAGACCTTCGTGTAGCAAACAGCTCTGGGCACCCGCTGGGCTCCATCAATTGACAAGTATCGATGAGCCTGAGTCCGGGCCGTATCTGCTTTCGCTTCTCCTCATTCATCATCGGTCTATTAGGGCATCCTTAGGCTTTGTGTTGGGGGGATATGGGGACACAAATCAGGATGCCCACTCTCAAGAGCTCACGGGCACGGGGAGGGAGGTGCCTAAATGAACAAGCACAGTACAGACTGATTAGCGCCACAGCAGTGCTGAAAGTGGCTTTGTAATTTAGGAGCACAGAAGTGAGGTGATTAAGTCTCAGAGGCACGTGGGCTTGAGCTATGGCTCTGCCACCGACTGGCCATGAGACTCTGGGCCGGCCACTTACCTCGCTGGGCTGCAGTTTTGTTATTCCTGCGGGGAGGACCAAGCTGGGATTTGGGGAGGACTGGATTAGTTCATGCACTTAAGTATGTGGCACAGTGCTTGGCACATAGTAGGCACTTCGTAAACAGTAGCTCTTGGTTATGCATCTGGTAAGCACATATTTAGTGAGCACCTGCTGTGTGCCAGTCTCTGCCCAGAGAACTGAGAAGTCGGTGGTGAAGAAAAGCCAGATGCCGTCCTTGTCCTAATGATCTTAAAGTCTAGCGGAAGAGGAAGAGGAGGGGCTGTTGATTAAATAATCAGGGCTGAAAGTGAATGACAAACTGAGATCAGCTCTGAAGGGGGCAGGTGAGGCCTGGCAGTGCCTGTACGCAAAGGCTCTTGGCCTACCCCTGGGAGAGGAAGCTTCCCCGAGGAGCTGGCAGGTCAGCCAAGATCTGTGCATTAATTAGACATTTACCAGATGGAGGGATGAGAAAGAAATTTCTAGACCTGTATAGTCCCTGTGGTAGAAGAGCCCCCGAAACCTGCCCCAAACTGGAGAGAACCCAAATGCCCGTCAGCTGGCGAATGGATAAACAGTGGTACATTCACACAGTAGAATACATTCAGCCATCTAAAGGAACAGACCTCGGTACTGGTGCATGCTACGACATGACAAAATCTTGAAATGTTATACTGAGCGAAGAAGCCAGACACAGAAGACCACGTATTTCATGGCTCCGTTATATGAAATGTCAAGGAAAGGCACAGAGAGACAAAGATTCGTGCTTGCCTGGGGCTGGGAGGTGTAAGCTACAAATGGGGCCGAGGTTTCTTGTTGGGGTGATGGAAGTATTCTAAAACTGGCTTGTGCTAAAGGCTGCACAGCTCTGGAAATTTACTAAAGTTCCTTTAATTTTACACTTAAAGGCAAGCGAATATGAGGATTCTATCTCAACAAATCTATTAAAAATGATGAGAGTTATTTGCGGAATCACTGGAAGGGTTAGGAGCCAGGCTCGGGGCTGTGGCACAAGGACCAGTGCCCCAAATCCATCTCCTGGTGAAGTAGCCCAGCCTCCTCCACCAAATCCTGCACCCCACAGCTTGCACCGCCCTCACCACTACCGTCCAAGCCTGCAGGCTACAGCCAAGCCCTGACCCCTCCTTTCCCATGGACACCAGGTGGGCGTGTTCCAGCCTCTGCCGCCGCCGTCACCACCATTGCCAGAACAGGCTGGGCAAGGAGAACCACTTCCCTTGGGATCTGATTGGAGGAGCCTCGTCATGTGACCTCACTCAAACTGCAAAGGGGGCTGGGAAAGAAAGTCTCTGGCATTTTTAGTTCTGTCTCCTAAAGGGGGGAATTCCTCAATTATAGGGATTTCTGTTGCTGGGCAACCACCAAGATTAAATAACTATGTTCGTCTGCACGTATATGTGTATGTGTTATATCTGTAGTACTTATATATAATAACGGGACTGGTATTGGCTCAGCCTGTGCTGTTTCCTCTGTGGGTTCTGATGTCTGGGTTTGAGTGACAGTAGCTGAGCCTGCTGCCCATGATGCTGCTAAGGGCATTTTCTGGGTAGTGTCAGAGACCAAGGTGGCAGCCCTCATTATCCCCTCCTCCCCTAATCAGCTGCCTGACACTGCCCAGGTACTGGCAGCCAGCGGGCTGCTTCCCTGCTCCCCTGCAGCTCTAGGAGGTATAAAAATAGACACCTCTGCCTCCCTGTCTCTCCCCGGATGGGGGAAGCAAAGGCAGAACAATCGCCCAGAAAATGCCCTCCAGGAGAGCTGGCGTGGATGAATTCAGCCCGAGGCAGCAGGTACATCTATTCTGGGGTGTCACAAGACCTAAGCTCTCCACTCATTCATGACTTAATTTGGCTGATGGTTTTTGATGCCTGCTATGCCCTGCACCCTCAGGATGTCTCTGCTCCTCATCCCACCTCACCTCTGAATTTTGTCTTGATGTCTGTCGCCTGCAAAGGTGTTTCCATGAAACAACTATGACCACAAACATGATTGTGTTGGGACCCCAGACTGCCATGCACTGCTGTGCAGCTTTGGCTCCTCAGGGGCTCCAGGCAGGGGTGGGGACAGAAGAGGCAATTGTGGTGCCAGCAAGAGCTTGACAACTCTGTAGCACCCAGCAAAGGCAACAATCCCTGGCAGAGGTGTGTGTGTGTGTGTCTGTGTGTTTGTGTGTATTTCAGTAGTGTTGTGTAGGAAAACTGGATGTACATGGTGGATTCTACTTGATGCCTCACTGGAAAGTTGAGTCCTGTCAGGAAGCATGTGAAATCACCTCCAGGGAGGCTGAGGATGCTTTGCTGGAGACTTGGATTCTATTAGGCATAAGTAGATGGGACAAGAGCCATGGAAACATGATGGATGGATGGATGGATGGATGGATGTGATGGGTAGACAGATGGATGTGATGGATGGATGAATGGATGGATGGATGGGTGTGATGTATGGATGGATGTGATGGATGGATGGATGGATGTGATGGATGGGTGGATGGATGTGATGGATGGATGTATGTGATAGATGAATGGATAGATGGATGTGATGGATGGATGGATGAATGGATGGATGAATGGATGGATGAATGGATGGATGTATGGATGGTAAATAAATGGTAAGAGGGATGGAGGAAAGAAAAATTGTGAAGATATGTAAGAAAAATGGAAAGAGAATGGATGAATGGATGAGGAAGTGGTGGGGTGGATGGATGGCAATGTGAGTGGACACAGACTTAAGATGAATCATGAGTGATAGTTCTCTCTGGATAACAGAAATACAGGAATGAGGAATTTGAAACATATTCTAATAGGGCAGCATCATGGAGAACACCCACCCTTGTTTTTTCATTGTCTCTCTTTTCCTGCAGTCATTCCATGCAGCACTGGCACCTGCCCTGTTCCAGCTTGTTCCATAAGCTGCAGCAACAAAGAAGAACTTGCCTTCTGGTGGGAAAGGCAGATAGACAGTGGATCTGAAGCCTTGTGCTCCATCCCAAGGCCATGATAGCAGTGTGCTCAAAGCTCCCTGGAAAGTCTGGCGGGTGTGGTGAATTGTGTGCTTGCTCCTTCTCTGGGAACTGCTCCCACACACCCTTTACTGAAGGTATGACATTGCATACTGGCTATGTGATGGCCCTCCTTTGGCCATACTGAGTGGCTCAGGGAAATATCCCTGGTCATCTTCGCAGCTGTCTTTCATTTTATTCACGCCAAAGGGCCATGTGCAGTTAGGACTGTGGATGCCACTTTCAACCACATGCACAATGATGAATGAGTTCAGAAAATCTGTTGTGAGAAGCAGAGACAAGGTCCATATGAGGAAGAAGAAGACAGAGGCCCTGTCTTGATTCCTTTGGCTTCCCATGCCTGGTACCCAGGAAGTCAAGTTGTGACAATTTCCACGAAAGGCAGCAACAGACATTATTAAATACCCTTCATTGGAGCTGCCTCTGGACACTGAAGAGCCTTGACTAAGATAGTGGCCTGTGAAGGGGGAGACTAATCCCACCAGGGAAGGGGGAATAAATGGTTAGAGAAGGCTTCACGGGAGCTATGGCATTTGATGGTGGGTTTTGAAGGATGACTAAGAGTTCTCCTGGTGGAGAAAAAAAATCAAGGCATTTCAGTCAGAAAATATATGAATGTGGGCACATTCTTTTGGTTTGAGTGTAGTTTGCATTGAGAGTTTGGGCAATGGGGAAGGGGAATAAAGAGTAACATTTGCCGAGCACTTACCAGGTGCTACCAACTGTACAGGTGCTTTTCCTATAGCAACACTTTTTGTCCCCACATCTGCCCCCAAAGTCAGGTAATATTTCCCCCATTTTACAGACAAGAAAAGTGAGGCTCAGAGAGCCTAGTGAAGGATGGAGCAGAGGCATGATCTGAACCCAGATCTGCAGACTCAGACCTGTGTCCTTGCCACAGAGCTGTAGCTCTGTCTCCTGCAATGTAGGGCAGATGGGCTGGGGCCAGCCATGAGGCTCGGTGTGCCCTCTCTGTCAGCTGCCCTGTGACTCTAGGACCTGCCTCCTGCAGGCCAATGGCCCAGTGCCTGGCTCTTTCCTTCCTCAGGACATGGCAGGAGCCAGGATGTGGCACTGAGAATCACATAGCTGCTGGGCGGACACTGCCTGCTTCACCGATGGACGCCCTTAGGTAGAGCTGTTCTGTTCAGAAACAAAGTGAGTTGTGCAGACCCAGTCAAAACAGCCGAAGGCAGCAGCTAATTAGAAGGGAGAGAAGGAGTGTTATCCCTGCTGGCAACGAGCCCAAGGACAGTGGATTTTTACCAAGAAGCCTTGAGCGCAGGCTAGAGAGGAGGGTGGCCCCTCTCCATGGGGGCCAGAAGGACTCCCTGGAGAGAACAGAAAGGGGAAGGAGAGGAGGAAACTGGGTCAAGGAAGGGAAGGTGGAGGTGAGAGGAGGGGAAGAAGGGAAAGCAGAGGAGGAGAACTAGGGAAGAGAGAATAAAGGGGTGGGGGAAGAGAGGAAAGGGACTGAGAGAACGGGAAGAAAAGGGAGGAGATGGGTAGGGGGCCAGAGGGAGGAAGGAAGAAGAGACGGGAGAAGGAAGAGAAGATGCAAATGAGGAAGAGGAGGGACAAGATGCAGGAATGGGGGCAGGCAAGAGGGAGTGATGGACAGAGAGAGAGAGAGAGGGAGGGGCTGCCAGCAGAGCCAGCTCTCAGGGTCCAGCCCAGCTAGCGCTCTAAGTCGCTGGTGCTCTTAGCATCTCGAAGGTGAAATGCCACATAATCTTCAAACATTGCTCACTGGCAGATGAGGCAACCAGGGAGACAAGGGGCCCCATGGCCCAAGTGACGCCTGCTAAATGGCTCCCAGTGGCAGCAACGTCAACAGGTCCCCCCGCCCCGTCACACTCGGGAAAGAGATCAGCCGGACTCAGGTGGGGTCCAGTTCATCGCAGCCCCCACCTTCTACCCAAGCTATTTTGCAGGGACACAGCTGCAATCCGCACTACAGATGCTGGTGGTGGGAGGGTGCCTGGCTGGGCGTTACTGAATTCTGGGTCCAAGCCTGCCACAAATTTGCCGTGTGACTCTAACCTCTCCGCACCATTTTCCTCCTCTGTAAAGATGGGAGGTGGCATTGTGCTTCCTGTCACGGTCTTTTTGTAGTTTATTAATAAAAATAAATGCAAGTTATTCAGTGTTCACAGTGCGCCAGGTACAGCCCTAAACCATTTACAGACAGTGGTTTGACTTAAGATTTTTTGACTTCACATAGCGGGAAAGTGATACACAGTCAGTAAAAACCACACTTCCAGACCTGTACAGCCATTCTGTTTTTCACTTTCAGTATAGTATTCAATAAATTACATGAGATATGGGACACTTTGCTATAACACAGGCTTCTGTTAGATGATTTTGCCCAGCTGTAGGCTAATTTAAATGTTCTGGGCACGTTTCAGGTAGGTGAGGCTAAGCTATGGTGTTCGGTAGGTTAGGTATCTTCAATGCATTTTCAACTTACAATATTTTCGATTTACAGTGAGTTTACTGGGATGTAACTCCACATTTAATTCTCAGAACACCTCTGGTACTATTGTTGTTCACATTTTTCAGATGAGGATACTCAAGCTCTCAGAAATGAAGTGTCACCTCAAGGCCACACAGATGATTAACAGAAAAGCAGGCTCTGCCATACTGTTGGACAGTGAGCCCCATGGTGGCAGGGATTCTATTGTTCTGGCTCACTGCTGTGTCCTCAAATCCCAGGACAGTGGGGGCACCAAGAGGATTCCCCCATAAAGTGTGTTGACTGTTCCTGGGGGTATTTAATACTTTAATAAGAGGGCCTCGGTCTGTCTGAGATCAAAATCTGTCCTACCAACCCCTTTCCCCCACTGCTTGCCTGAATCACGCTGTGAATTAGGGTCCCGAGAGAAGACAGAAACTCCACCCATAATCTGAACAGGGAAAACTTAGTGTAAAGAATGATTAACTTGTAAAAGGTGGTTAAATACCGAGAGGAGTGAAAGAGGACTCTCTGGAATAGAGGAATAGCAAATGCAGGATGCAGCTACCACCTAGTGCCAAGAGGGAGAGAACAAGGAAGGACGAACTCAGAGGAGCTTCCTAGCACCACCCCCCATCACAGCTGAGATCTGGATCTCGCTGGAGGGGTGGTGGCTGCACAGGAACCTCTGGCATGCTGGTGGCATCAGAACTTGCCAGAGGGTGCAGGTCAGAGGTGCCTGTAGGAGCAGCCAGCCAAGTGGGAGAGACGCTTGCAGGTGGGAAGACCAGAGCAGGTCCACAGGAAGTGGTCCACTGGGGAGCAGAGACACCCAGGGAACCCCACTGGTCACCCCACAGATGGCCAATAGCCTCATAGAAGGTGGGGAAACCCACTGTAACCAGGAAGAGGAGCCCCTTCCTTTGCTACCGCACGGCAATGCCCCTGCGGTGCCGCAGGCTGAGAAGTAGCATCGTGGTAGAGGAGAGGTGCTTACAGGTCCAGCCCCAGTGCCAACATGCAGGCAGAAAGGGAGAGACAATACATCGATCCCCGGCTACTCGACCTACAAATGTGCTTGAACCTCCACACAAAAATGAAACAACTCGCGTTGCCCTCTAACGAGATGCAGCTACCCTTTGCACAAGCGTGGAAATTCTCACTCTTTTTCCACAATGAGGAGATAAAGCATCCTGGCCATCACTGTTTCAATTGCCGACTGTATTTATTACTCCTTAAGTTCAGCCACAGCACCTCTGACATTCAGCTACACAGAGGCTGCTTTGTAAGGTTGGCCCCCAATAACGTGAATATAAAACAATGAATGGGAAAGGACATAGCTAATTTACACACATAAATAGATACACATAACGTGTGCAAAGAGAAAATATGCAAAGCT
>RJWJ010024067.1:0-25198 GCA_004363605.1 Indri indri
GAATAGAAGTGGAGATAGTGGGCAACCTTGTCTGGTTCCAGTTCTAAGTGGGAATGCTTTCAATTTTTCCCCATTCAGTATGATGTTGGCTGTGGGTTTGTCATAAATGGCTTGTATCATTTTTAGGTAAGCCCCATCTATGCCTATTTTGTTAAGCGTTCTTATCATAAAAGGGTGTTGAATTTTGTCAAATGCTTTTCCTGCATCTATTGAGAGAATCATAAGGTTTTTTTTTTTTGCTTCTGTTTATGTGGTGAATTAGGTTTATAGATTTGCATATGTTGAACCATCCCTGCATCTCTGGAATGAAGCCCACTTGGTCATGATGGATTATTTTCTTAATAAGTACCTGGATTTGGTTAGCTAGAATTGTGTTGAGAATTTTTGCATCTATATTCATAAGGGATTTTGGTCTGTAGTTTTCCTTTTTTGTTGTGTCCTTTCCTGGTTTTGGTATCAGGGTTATGTTGGCTTCATAAAATGTGTTGGGGAGGAATCCATCCTTCTCGATACTGTGGAATAATTTCTGCAGGATAGGCACCAGTTCTTCTTTGTAGGTGTAGTAAAATTCGAGTGTGAAACCATCTGGTCTGGGACTTTTCTTTTTTGGAACGTTTTTTATTGCTGTTTCAATTTCAGTCCTTGATAATGGTCTGTTCAGGAATTCTATTTCTTCCTGGTTTAGCCTAGGGAGGCTGTGTCTTTCTAAAAATTTCTCCATTTCCTCCACATTTTCCAGTTTGTGTGCATAAAGGTTTTTGTAATATTCATAAATTATATATTGACTCTCTGTGGCATCGGTTGTAACTTCTCCTTTTTTGTTCTTGATGGAGCTTATTAGAGATTTTTCTTTTCTGTTTTTTGTTAGTTTAGCCAGGGGCATGTCAATTTTGTTTATTTTTTCAAAGAACCGACTTTTTATTTTATTAATCTTCCATATAGTTTCCATATTGGCAATTTCATTTAGTTCTGATTTGATCCTATTAATTTCCCTTCTTCTGCTGGGTTTGGGGTCAGTCTGTTCTTCTTTTTCCAGTTCTTTGAGTCGATTCATTAGGTTGTCCATTTGTGATCTTTTTGACTTTTGGATATAAGCATTTATGGAAATAAACTTTCCTCTCAGGACTGATTTGGCTGTGTCCCACAGATTTTGATAACTTGTGTCACCCTTGTCATTTAGTTCAAAGAATCTTTTGATTTCCATCTTTACTTCGTTGTTTATGAAGGAATCGTTCAGAAGGAAGTTGTTTAATTTCCATGACGTTGTGTAGAGATGAGAGTTTCTGTTGGGGTTGATTTCTGTTTTTATTCCACTGTGATCTGAGAAGTTGCATGGTATGATTTCTATTTTTTAAAATTTTTTGAGACATGCCTTGTGTCCTAGAATATAGTCGATCTTAGAGAATGTCCCATGAGCTGAGGAGAAGAACGTGTATTCAGTGGTTTTGCGGTAGAATGTCCTGTAAATGTCAGTCAAGCTCATTTGTTCTAGAGTTCTGTTTAAGTCCATTATTTCTTTGTTAATTTTCTGTTTGGAGGATCTGTCCTGTGCTGTCAGTGGGATGTTGAAGTCTCCGACTATTATGGCATTGCTGCCTATCAATTTCTTTAGATCAAGTAGATTTCGCTTTATGAATCTGCGTGCACCTAAGTTGGGTGCATACATATTTAGAATTGTTATGTCTTCTTGTTGAACTGTACCCTTCACCGTTATATAGTGACTCCCTTTGTCTTTCATTACTTTTGTTGATTTAAAAATCAAGTTATCTGAGATCAAAACTGCTACACCAGCCTTCTTTTGGCTTCCATTTGCTTGAAATATTGATTTCCACCCCTTTACTTTGAGTCTAAATGCATTCTTGCAGGTTAGATGCATTTCCTGGAGACAGCAGATGCTTGCCTTGCTTTTTTTAATCCATTCAAGCAGCCTATATCTTTTGAGAGGGGAGTTCAAACCATTCACATTTATTGAGAGAACCGATAAGTGGGGTGAGTTACTGTTCATTCTGTTGGGTTGCATTTTGTTGCTTTGTTTTCTCTCTTGAGCCATTGTGGAATCTGGGCTTTGGTCTTTAACTTTTGAGTTGTTTCACATTTGAGAGTGTTTATTGTGCTGATCCTTGTGTAATTCTGTTTTGAGTACTTCTTGGAGAGCTGGTCTTGTCTTGGTGAATTCCCTTAGTCTTTGCTTATCTGAGAATGTCTTTATTTCTCCTTCATATATGAAACTTAGTTTAGCAGGGTGCAAGATTCTAGGCTGGGCATTATTCCGTGTCAGAAGAGTGAGAATGGGGCCCCAGTCTCTTCTTGCTCATAGGGTTTCAGTTGAGAAATCCAGAGTTATTCTGATGGGCTTTCCTTTGTATGTTACTTTTTTCTTTCACCTTACAGCTCTTAGAAGGGCCTCTTTGGTGTATATTTTGGTCAATCTGATGACTGCGTGATGTGGTGTCTTGCTATTTGCATTGAATCTCCCTGGGGTCCATTGAGATTCTTGTACCTGTATATCTAGATTTTTAGCAAGGCCTGGGAAATTCTCCTCTATTAATTCTTCAAATAGCTTATCAAGCCTTTGAGTGTTTTCTTCTTCACCTTCCAGAACCCCTATTACCCTCAGGTTTGGTTTTCCACATAATCTCACATTTCTTGTAGGCTTATTTCTTTTCTCTTAATTTCCTGCTCGATCTCTGTGACTGACTTATTTAATCGGAAGGATTTATCTTCAATGTCTGAGATTCTTTCTTCTGTTTGATCTACCCTGTTGTTGAGGCTTTCCATGGTGTTTTGTAGTTCCCTGAATAAGTCCTTCATTTCCAGGAGATCGGTTTGATTTTTCTTTAATATTTCAATTTATTTAGTGAATTTTTCTTCCAAGTCCTGGATTTTTTGTGTGGTTTCTTTGTGTTGGTTATGCATTTTTTCTTGCATATCATTCAGTTTTCTTACAATCCATGTTTTGAGTTCTTCTTCTGTCATTTTAGTGTTCTGAGTTTGGTTAATGTCCATTGCTGGGGAGCTGTTGTTCCTCTTTGGGGGTGTGCTTTCCGTTTGAGTCTTCATACTTCCAGAGTTCTTTTGCTGGTTCCTTCCCATCTGGATCAGTGGTTCCTTCTTGCCTTTACATTTTCATTTGGATAATGACACAGCCTGCTTAGTCTCTGAGCCGGTAGGTGGTGTTTGTGGGTGAGATTCGACCACACCCTTTATGATGAATCAGTAGATGCAGCAAAAGTGTGCAGGATGACCTCCCTGTCAGTAGGTATCACTTGCAGGGAGAAGCGTGATGTTTTTGGGTCCTGTAGCTAGCTCTTGCTCCTCTAGAGAGGCCCTCTTGTGCCTTGGGTATGGGTCGGGCCCTGAGACTTCCAGGTGTGTCCTTGTTCTCCACCTCAGTGGGGGCAGGAGTGGGAGTGAGTCTGGGTGGGGCTGGGTTGGGTAAGCCTGCCCTCAGGTTCCACAACTGCTGTTAGCAGGGGTCAAAGGTCTGCTCTTTGTTTCTGTGCAAAGCTGCTCAGAGGGGCTGAAATGGCTCCACTCAGCTGAAAGTCTGGGCTTGGTGGGTGGGGCTGTTCAAGACCCACACTCTGGAGCAGGTCTCACTCCCCTCCATTCTCCCCTTCTCCATGGCCTCTCCCAGGCCTCTACCTGCAAGCGGGACCTCAGGCCAATGCATCTCCCCTGGCTGTTAAGTGGGCCAGGAGGTTTCCTACCCAGGATTGCAGCCTGAGCTGGGTGCCCAGCCCTCTTTTGGGAGAAGGGCTGCCGCTCAGGCACACCGATCTGCCCCTGAAGGCACACACTCCTCAGTAGCCTCTTTCACAGATCTCTCCTCTGTTCCCTAGGGCAGTGCGATCGTGACCTGGGTGTACGGGGTCTGGTCTGCAGGCCTGTCCCCTGGGCCCTGGAGATCAATCACTGACCCTGCCAGGGGGAGGGGTGCTGGTCTTGAATGACCTTCAGGGTGCCCAAGCTAGATCAATTTCACTCCACCTCGGGATTTGTCCCACTCTCCTGGAGTTCCCAGGCAAGCAGCACCTGGGAGGGCTGGCAGGTGGGGAGCTTGCAGTCTGAGTACCTGTCAGTCTGCTGTATGGCCCCAAAAGGAAAGGTCCCATTCCTTGGAGATGCCTCCGTGTAATGGCTAAATTGTCTCTCTGGGCACCAACCGGTAGAGAGGGGAAAGGAGAGAATGGACCACTACGGCATCTGCCGATGGGCTCGGGTCTGTGCACGGGGAGGTGCCCTGAGGGGACTGGGTACCCGACGCCGTGTCCACAAGAGTCCACCGCTCACTGTTGGCAGCCGTCTCTGGGCTGGTGTCGGCCTGTCTCTCCAACCGCTCAGGAGCCCACCAACAGTCTGAGATGCAAGGGAGGGGAAAGTTAACCGCTCCTCCTACCCTTGTCGCTGGTCTCCAAGCCTCTTGGGACCTTTCTCCTTCCAGTTCTCTTCTGCAACATCTTCCCGTGGAGTCTCCTGTAGTTTCAGGCACCTTTCCTTCTGACCCTTACCCGATCTATGTTTCTCTGTTAGTTTATTTTATTCTCTTTCTTCTAAAAGTTGTCTTTTTTGCAGAGACACTCTGACTGGTGGCTTTTCTCATCTGCCATCTTGGCCTGATCCCCCCATTTATAAGTTTTATATATGGAGTCTATTTGTGATTCATCATCGACTTGATGTTCTTCAATTTAAGCACTAATTTCTTTTTTAAACCAAAAGATTTTTTAAAAAAGAGAAATCTCATATATTTGCTTTGGCATTTATATAATTATACATAAGTACTTTGGCATTTGGTTTATGTGTTGTAATTGAGTTCATACTTTTACATTGTGTACAGAAAAATATGTTGTGTATTTTTTCATTTTTGTGTTTTTATTTTTTAAAATTTTTATTTCAGGGTATTATGAGGGTACAAATATTGTGGTTACGTTTTATGTCTTTGCCTCACCCAAGCAAAGGTTAGAGGCATGCCCTTCCCCTCTACAATGCTCCCCATGTCCTTTAGTTATGGGTTTACTCCTCCATCCCCCAAATACCTGGAGAGTATTACTGCCATGTTATCACCCTAGTGTTCAACAGTTAGTACCAATTTGATGGTGAGTACAAGTGGAGCCCATTCTTCCAATCTTGAGATACCTCACTTTGGATAATGGGCTCAAGTTTAATCCAGGATAATATAAGAGGTGCTAGATCACCGTCATTTCTTATAATTGAATAATATTACATTGTATACATATACCAAATGTTAATAATCCACTCATGAATTGACGGGCACTTGGGTTGTTTCCACATCCTTGCAACAGTGAATTGTGCTACCTTAAACATTCAGGTGCAGATGACTTTATCATAGAATGTCTTTTGCTCTTTTGGGTAGATGCCTAATAGTGCTATTGCTGGATCGAATGGTATTTCTATTTTTAGCTCTTTGAGGTATCTCCAAATTCTTTTCTACAGAGGTTGCACTAATTTGCAGTCCCACCAGCAGTGTAAGAGGGTTCCTGTCTCTCCGCATTCTCGCCAGCATTTGTTATTTTGGGATTTTTTTGATAGAGGCCTGTCTCACTGGGATTAGGTGATATCTCACTGTGGTTTTGACTTGCATTTCTCTAATGATTAGAGATGTTGAGCATTTTTTTATATGTTTGCTGACCATTATTCTGTCTTCTTTTGGAAAGTTTCTGTTCATTTGCCCATTTTTTGCCCATTTTTATTAGGCCATAACATACATACAGGCCATAACAGGCCGTAATGTTATTAGGCTGTAACATACAGAGTATGTTATTTCTATTGGCCGAGTTTATGGACACTGTCTTCTGTCCTCTCCATTCTACTATTGAGCTTATCCAATGGATGTTTTTATTTCATTTATTGCATTGTCCAGCAATGAAATTTTCATTTGGTTCTTCATTATAGCATCTATATTTCTGCTGTGGCCACTTGTACTTTGTACAGCATGGTTATAATAAAGTCTTTATATAATAATTCCCAAATCTATGGTATCTCTAGTTTTGAGTCTGTTGATTTTCCTTTTTCTCTATGAATTGTTGATGTTTTTTCTAGTCCTTCATATATTCAAGTAGTTTTGATTATATCCTAGGCATTTTGAATATTATGTCAAAGACTTTTGGTCTTGTATGAAGAATGCTGGTTGTTGTTGTTTTAACAGGTAATCAGCCTGGTTAGGTTAAGACTGTAAATTCCTCCTTGTCCTCTGGGGCTGTCTTTTAACCACAGTTCATTTATCAATGCTGTGCAGCACTATTCAGATCTATTCTGCAGGCATGACACATAGCGACCATTCTTGGACTTGCACAGTGATCTACCCAAGTAATTCAGTTCTCAGAGCCTTTGGTATGCTGTTTTAGGTCAGATCCAAGCATGCATGGGTTGGGTGGAGCTCAGAAGTTCACACACAACTCTATGGAATCACCTTTTTTTAGCTTCCTTCTTTTTCCTTGACGCTCTCCAGCTCCAGGGGACTCCCTTCCTGGCTACATGACTAGAGAGCCAGGGTTCAGTTTCCCCTCTCTGCCACATATTTTCCATCACTGTACCTGCCTCTGGGGCCACACAGCAACAGGACAGAAAGAAAAGAGCAATGGAGACTCTTTCCCATGTTCTTGAGAACATATTTTTCCAGGGGGAGAGAAGTATTCTCCTTTCTCTGGGTTTTAGTTGCCCCATGGTCACTCCTATCAGCAATGCCATAGGACTGTCTAGGCCTGAGGTGGGAGAGAAAAAAGCAAAATGGAACAAAACCCAAAAGATTTAACAATTCTCTCTGACCAATAGGGGTCCACTTTTCTACTTGTCAGACTAGAAGTAGAAGATTTCTCCTGGAGCTTTTTATGTTTACATCCAGTGTGCAGTTTTTGACTTCAGGCTGCCTTTGAGCCCAGGCCAGTAAATATTAGAGGCAAAAAAATAAAATAAAATAAAAAAGAAATAAAAAATTAGAAACATCACCAATTTAGGGCTACAAGTTGTAGTATTTTTTTTAAATCTTAATCCATAAGTTATCACTTACATTTTTTAAATTAACAAGCTTTCTTTTATAGAGCAGATGTATATCCACAGCAAGATTGAGCAGAGTTTCCCACATACTCCCTTGTCCCCACACACGTGCAGCCTACCCCCATCTACATCCCACACTACAGTGGTACGTTGCTATCATTGATGAAGGCTACATTGACATAATTTTTACTAAAAATCCACAGTTTACATTGGAGTTCACCCTTGGTATATATTCTATGGGTTTTGACAAATTTATAATGACATGTATCCACTATTATAGTATCTTATAGCATATTTCACTGCCCTAAAAATCCTGTGTGCTCTGCCTACTCATGCTTCCCTCACTTCTAACCCCTGGCAAGCACTGATATTTTTACTGTTTCCATAGTTTTACCTTTTCCATAATGTCGTGTAGTTGGAATCATCCAGTATGTAGTCATTTCATATCAGTTTCTTTCACTTAGTAATATGTATGTAAGTATCCTCCATGTCATTTTATGGCTTTACAGCTCATCTCTCTTTAGTGCTGAATAATATTCCATTGTCTGGAATGTACTATGCTATTTATCCATTTATCCATCCTTCTCAAGGATATCTTGGATGCCTCTAAGATTTGGCAATTATGAATGAAGCCTCTGTAAACATCTGTGTGCAGGGTTTTGTGTGGACATAAATTTTTAATTACTTTGGGAAAACACCAAGGAAGATGATAGCTGGATTGTATGGTAAGGGTACATTTAGTTTTGTAGTAAAGATCCCAACTGTCCTGTAAAGTGGCTGTATCATTTTGCATTTCCACCGGCAGTGAATGAGAGTCCCTGTTGCTTCACATCCTCACCAGCAGATGGTGCTATTAGTGCTCTGGATTTGGGCCATTCTTATAGGTGTATATTGGTAACTTTTTGAAATTTGCAATTGCCTAATTACTTATGATTTTGAACATTTTTCATATGTTTATTTGCATATCTATATTTCTGTATGTCTTTTTTGGTGAGGTGTTTATTCAGCACATCAGTCCATTTTCTAAAAATATCAGACTGTTCTGGAGACAAGATGGCTGACTAGAGACATTAGCTGCCAGATCATTTCAGAATGAAGGAAAAATTTTAGAAGAAAAAGAAAAAAAAACCACATAAATCTGGTGTAATTCCTAGGGGAAAGTGCCAGAACCTGCCAGAGATTTCACGAGAAGAAATTGTGGAGAAGTACAAGAAGGAGCAAGATATCAGCAGAAATCAACCCACAAGAGGCTTGGAACTCAGTAAGTGGGGGGATGTGTTGTTTCCCTTCCTGACATCTTGACAGTAAGCTGGTTCCAAGCTTCTGGAGAGCTTTTCTACCTTCATGAGCCCAAAATTGGCTGCTGCCAGTGAACTGGCAGCCTCTTCAGGACAAAGCACCAGCATATCAGCACCCTTGGGGTTGCTTCCTGTCACCACAGACCTGAATGGAGACAGCAGGTGCCATATTGCTTCTCCAACCACTGTGCAACTTTGTCCTTCCCAGGGAGCTTCAGCCTCTCAGTTTTTGTCTCATTCCCACACAAACATTTCCTAACTCTGGCCCAGACCGTGGGAGCCACGGGGCCAGTGGGTCCTGGAGGATCTATGTCACCCCAGAGCCTGGACATTCTCAGTGGGCTGCCTTCCAGAGAGAGGGACAGAGATGACCAGAGTGCTAGATTTCCCTCCACGCAGACTCTTTTGCTCCCCTGCCTGCGGCTGCCAAGAAACACTATTAAGCCGGGGTTCTTAGGAATGGCCACTTCCCCTTTGTTGGTATATGCACCACTCCAAGGCTTCCACTGAGAGTGGGGCTAAAACCTTTCCTCTTAAAAACCTGCAGTGAACTAACAGGTGCTTGGACTGTGATCTCTCTTTTCACTTTCCTCCCTGCTGCTGCTGCCCTGGCTGCTGTATCAGAGCAGGGCACACCGCAAAGTGGAGGGACATCAAACCTGCTTGAGCACTCCATAGGCAACTCAGGCAGCACACTTTTCCCTGGCATAGTCAGAGATTGATCTTCAGGGTCTCAGGGACAGGCCCCCCAAGCCAGATCCATACCCCCAGGACTTGATCCTGTTGCTCATGGAGGGGAGATATGTGAACTAATCTCAGGAGACGAGGGAGCCCACTTGGGCAGAACTGAGAGGAAAGTGCAGTGAGGGTCCCAGCCACAGCACACTGGTGGAACGTCACTCCCCCCACAGGGAGGCCATGCTCTGGGCCCAGGGCAGGATCCTATACAGGAAGCTCCCAGTCTGCAGTGCCATTGTTGGGGAGCTCAGCTGGTTTGAGCTCCTGCATGCCAGCAGAAGCCAGACAGAGATCACACAGCAAGAATGGGGGAGAGGAGTGAAACCCACTACTGACAGCCAGACTGTGAATCTCAGACAGCCCCACACCTACAAGCAGACTGTCTGCTTTGGTGGGATCACTTTAGCCCCTCCCTAGTAGCTATTCCAAGCAGCCTTTGACCCCTGACAAGATATTTCTAGCTTCTTGTGGAGCTTGAGGGAAGCTCACTCGACCCAGCCCCACTCCTCCAACCTGCTTCTGTTGTGGTGGAGAATAGGATTCACATGGAAGTTCCAGGGCCCTGCCCACTGCCTGGGAAATTCAAGTGTTTCTCCTGAGGAGCTAGAGCCAGACACAGGTCCAGAAAACAGCACTGTAGCTGGTTCTTTCCAGCAAGTGCCACCTCCTGTAGAGAGGTCAATTTGTACAGCAGTTACTGACTCAATCATAGAGGGGACAGTTGATTCTTACCCATAAGCATCGACTACTTTTTCAGAGGTAAAACTGGGTGTGCCAATATAATTAACACTGTTAAGAAGACAACAGGGCTGGGGAAAGGGAAAGGATTTCAAAGACTTTCATCTTCCCTCATCAAGAAGAGACAGGGAATCTGTCCACACACAGAGCTCACCACTGCTACAGCCTATGAACAACTATCAACTGAGAAAACCTCCACATTTAGGATATCTATGACCAAGGCATCCATTCAGTACCTAGACCACCATCAAAGCACCCAAATGTAGAGCCAAAGGTTCTAACCCAACATATGTGATAGATGAATTCTAACTAGTGAGTGGGGAAAAAGCCTCATCTAAACAAAAGAATATCTAAAACCAAGAATGGATGGCTGCTCCAGATGAGAAGGAATCAGTGCAAGAACACCAAAAGTATGAAAAAATCAGAGCGGACACCCACAAAGGGGCACATCAGCTCCCTAGCAAAGGATCTCAACCAAAAGTAAAATATCGAAATGACAGATAAAGAATTATAAATATGGATTGTAAGGAAGTTCAATGAAATCCAAGAGAAAATACAAAAACCAACTCAAAGAAACCAGAAAAATGATTCAGGAAATGAACAAAAAATTTACTAAAGAGACAGACATATTAACAAAAACAAAAAGCAAATAGACCTTCTGGAAATGAAAAATTCATTTAAAGAAATACAAAACAGAGTGGAAAGCTTTAAGAATAGACTAGGCCAGGTAGAAAAAAGAGTTTCAGAAATTTAAGACAACTCTTTTGAATTAACTTGCCAGTCATAAACAGAGCCTCAAGAGGAATGAACAAAGCCTACAAAAAATATGAGATTATGTAAAATGGGCAAATATAAGAATAATAGGCATCCCTGAGGTGAAGAAGAAAATGCACAAGGGCTGGAAAACCTATTTGAGGGAATAATTGAGGAAAACTTCCCTGGTCTTGTAGAGATTTAAACATCCAGGTAAAAGAAGCTGAACACACACCTGGGAGAATCATTGCAAAGAGGTAATCACCAACATATACAGTCATCACACTGGCCAAAGTCAACACAAAGGAGGAACTCCTGCAAGCCATGAGGCTAAAACATCAAGTAACTTAAAAAGGAAAATCCATCAAGCTAACTGCAGACTTCTCAATGGAAACCTTACAAGCCAGAAGGGATTGGGGCCCCAACTTCAGCCTTCTTAAACAGAACAATTGCCAGCCTAGAATTTTGTATCCTGAAAAAGTAAGTTTCATATATGAAGGAGAAATAAAGACTTTTCCAAACAAGCAAACACTGAGGGAATTTGTCAAGACCAGACCTGCCCTGCAGGAAATACTCAGAACTGCATTATATGCAGGTCAGCACAATGGACACCCAGCAGTGTAAACCCAACCAAAAGCTGAAGCTCAGAGCTCATATGTAACAATAGCACAGAGGGTAAACAAAGCAATAGGTCCTACCCAACAGGATGAACAGAACAGCATCCTGCATATTAATCTTATCAATCAACATGAACAGTCTGAATGCCCCACTCAAGAGACATAGGCTGGCTGAATGAAGAAACAATATAAAATAAAATTCAAGTATCTAATGCCTCCAGTAAACACATCTAACCCACAAGGACTCATACAGACTCGAAATGAAGGGATGTAAAAAAAAAAAAATATTCCATGCAAATGGAAACCAAAACAAAGCAAGTACAGCTATTCTCATATCAAATAAAGTTGACTTTAAATCAACAATGGTCAAGAAAGACAAAGAGCCATTATATAATGGTAAAGAGAGCAATCTAACAAGAAGACAAAACAATCCTAAATATTTATGCATTTAGCACAGGAGCACCGAGATTCATAAAACAATTTCTACTAGATCTAAGTAAAGAGATAAATGTCGGCATTGTAACTGCTGGGGACTTCAGCACCCCACTGGCAGAGTGGAACAGATCATCTAAATAGAAAATAAATAAAGAGACACTGGACTTAAATGGGACTGTAGAAAAACTGGGCCTAACAGACATTTATAGAAGATTTTACTCAAACACTACTGAGTATACATTCTTTTCATCAGAACGTGGAATATTCTCCAAGATAGATATTATGACACAAAACCTGTCTCAACAAATTCAAAAACATAGAAATCATGCCATGTATCTGCTAAGATCACAGTGAAATAAAACTAGAAATCAACTCCAAGAGAAACACTCAATTCTACACAAAATCATGGAAATTAAACAACCTGCTGCTGAATGATTATTGGATCAATAATGAAATTAACTTGGAAAACAAAAGATTCATAAAACTGGGCAACAAAGGGGCCACAAGCTATCAAAATATATGAGATTCAGCAAAAGCAGTCCTATATATGTATACCATGAGGTACTACTCAACTCATAGTGTTCATTTTCTTACTGTTGCATTTTAAGTGTTCCTTGGATAAGAGTCCTTTATCAGATGTGTTTTTTGCAGATATTTTCTCTCAGTCTTTGAGTTATCTTCCATATTCTTCTTTTTCCCCATGCTTCTCCCTTTCACTCTTTATTGTGACTACTATATAGATTCACTTGCTACAGTTTGTATTTAGACACAAACTCACCCAGCATGCATGGTGTTCTCAATGCCATTTCAGCCGTCTTACCAGGGTTCTAAGGGAACTGCAAAAGAGGTTTCTTATCATGGCAAACAACCATCCTTCTGTCCAAATGCTGTTAACAGTTTACCCATAGGGAGAAGTTGCTCAAGGAAATTGGTTCTTAGTTGCTTCTGTGTCTGGATGAGACTCCTTCCCTTAGCTCTTCACAAGAATCAAAATCAGTGGAGTGCCATATGCCGAGTAATTCACTGCCCCATATCTGCTGTGTGTTAACTAACCTAAGATACGTCACTCTTCAGTCAAAGCTCTTTTTGACAAATTTGGGTATCTTTCAGTGGCTAGAGATAGATGAGGGTTTTATTTTCTATCCCAACAATGAAAAGGTATACAATAAATATAAGTATTTGAAAAGTTCCTGCTAAACAGCAACATTTATTCCAAAAGGTGCATAAAACAGTCTCAAAATCTTTTCTGAAATTTTGAAGCTTCCTTCTCATTCCTGGATACTTTCATGGGGCCCACCAATGGGACTGACATCTCAAAATCTCATTTCTTCCCTGGATTCTCATATTTCCTTTCCTCTCTTTGTCCCTCAAGCCTCATGAATCCAGTTGTCCACAAAACAGAGCTCCCATTATCTCAGTAAAAACACATCTCCATAATGGAATCTTCTTTCTCTTTCAGTATATTGAAATCTTTATCCATTAGATTTGGTCTCTGTTAGGTACTGTATTGTCCCTTCAAATGTAATTAGTTGATATACCTAAATTTTACTATATCCTAAAGGGAGAGCTTATTAACAAAAAAACAAAAACAAAAACAAACAAAAACCACAGAGACTTCAAGGGAGAAAAGCTGGGAGACTGAAACTTTGTAAAGTTTCAGCCACAAACACTATGCAAATCAAAGCAAACACTAAAATTCATGAGGTCAGTAAGTAGTGTTTTAGTCAGATGTTTATCTTGATCACCGTTGGAACAAAGTATGCACCTTGAGATTCAAACTACAGAATTTTCAGATTCAGAGAATAGATGAATTGGAACCTTAAAATTATTTAGTCTATAAATGATGAACCCACTAAAACTATGCATTTGTACATATTAATATATGCAGCCTTTTTTCAACTTCTTTTCCAAAATAAAAGAATGCTATTTTTATTTTTCTTTCATATTAATAGACATTTAATGCTTTTATATACACAACAGTCATAAATTCATTAAATTTAATATGTTACTTTCTGCCTAAAAACATCTAGGACATATTTTAAAGATTTAAGAAAAAATTTTTTTTATTATGTTCTTTTTTTTTTTTTAATTTCAGGGTATTATGAGAGTACAAACATTATGGTTACACTTTATGTCTTTGCTTCACCCAAGCGAGGGTTAAAGGCTTGTCTTTCCTCCCTAAAATGCTCCCTGTGTCCTTTAGTTGTGGGTTTACACCCCTCAAATCCCCCTAATCCCTGGAGATTATTACTGCCATGTGATCAACCTAGTGTTGATCAGTTAGTACCAATTTGATGGCGAGTACAAGTGGAGCCCATTCTTCCAATCTTGTGGTGCCTCACTTTGGATAATGGGCTCAAGTTTAATCCAGGAAAGTATAAGAGGTGCTAGATCACTGTCGTTTCTTATGATTGAGTAATAGTCCATTGTATACATATACCAAATGTTACTAATCCACTCAGGGATTGACGGGGACTTGGGTTGTTTCCACATCCTTGCAATAGTGAATTGTGCTGCCATAAACATTCGGGTGCAGATGTCTGTATTGTAGAATGTTTTGTGCTCTGTTGGGTAGATGCCTAATAGCGCTATTGCTGGATCAAATGGTATTTCTATTTTTAGCTCTTTGAGGTATCTCCAAATTCTTTTCCACAGAGGTTGCACTAATTTGCAGTTCCACCAGCAGTGTAATAGTGTTCCTGTCTCTCCACATCCTCACCGGTATTTGTCGTTTTGGGATTTTTTTGATAGAAGCCAATCTCACTGGGGTTAGGTGATATCTCATTGTGGTTTTGATTTGCATTTCTCTAATGATTAGAGATGTTGAGCATTTTTTTACATGTTTGCTGGCCATTATTCTGTCTTCTTTTGAAAAGTTTCTGTTCATTTCCTTTGACCATTTGTTGATGGGCTTGTTTGATTTTTTCTTGTTGATTGTTTTAAGTTCTAGAAAGATTCTGGTTATCAGCCCTTTAACAGATGTGTGGAGAGCAAATGTTTTCTCCAATTCTGTAGGCTGTCTATTCGCTCTAATGACAGTTTCCTTGGCCGTGCAAAACCTTTTTAATTTGATCACATCCCATTTATTTATTTTTGATGCTGTGGCGATTGTTTTGGGGTTCTTCTTCAAGAATTTCTTGCCTAGGCCAATGTCTGAAAGGGTCTTCCCAACATCTTCTTTTAGAATTCTTAAGGTTTCATGCCTTAGGTTTAAATCTGTTGTCTATCATGAATTGATTTTTGTGAGAGGTGAGAGGTGGGGATCCTGTTTCATTCTTCTGCATGTAGCTATCCAGTTTCCCCAGCACCATTTATTGAAAAGAGATTCTTTTCTCCAGTGTATGTTTTTGTCAGCTTTGTCAAAGATTAGATTACCATATGCGGATGGTTTCACCTCTGGATTCTCAGTCCTGTTCCAGAGGTCAATGTCTTTGTACTTGTGCCAGTATCACGCTGTTTTAATTACTATAGCCTGGTAGTATGGCTTGAAGTCTGGTAGACTGATATTTCCTAATTTGTTCTTTTTACTTAAGATTGTTTTGTCTATACGAGGTCTTTTCTCGTTCCATACAAAGTGTAGAATTATTTTTTTCCAGATTGAAGAATGATAATCAGATTTTGATAGGGATTGCATTAATTCTGTAGATCACTTAAGTAGTATGGACATTTTAATGATATTGATTCTACCAATCCACGAGCAAGGTAGGATTTTCCATCTGTTTACATCTTCTACAATTTCTTTTTTTAGTGTTTCATAGTTTTCCCTGTATAAGTCTCTCACATCTTTCGCTAAATATATTCCTAGATATTTAATTTTCTTTGAGGCTATTGTAAAAGGTATTGCATTTTTGATTTGATCTTTGGCGTTACTGTTATTGGCATATATGAATGCCACAGATTTGTGTGTGTTGATTTTGTATCCTGAGACTTTGCTGAATTCATTTATCAGTTCTAGGAGTCTCTTAGATGAAGCCTTGGGGTTTTGTAGATATAATATCATATCATCAGCAAAGAGCGAGAGTTTGATCTCACCTGTCCCCACTTGGATGCCCTTAATACCCCTCTCTTGCCCAATCACTGTGGCCAGAATTTTGAGCACTATGTTGAATAGAAGTGGAGATAGAGGGCAGCCTTGTGTAGTTCTGGTTCTAAGTGGGAATGATTTCAATTTTTCCCCATTCAATACGATATTGGCAGTGGGTTTGTCATAAGTGGACTTGATAATTTTAAGGAATGTGCTGTCTATGCCTATTTTGATGAGCGTTTTTATCATAAAGTTGTGTTGGACTTTGTCAAATGTTTTTTCTGCATCTATTGAAAGAATCATATGGTCTTTGTTCTTGCTTTTATTTATGTGGTGAATTGCATTTATAGATTTGCGTATGTTAAACCAGCCTTGCATCCCTGGAATAAAGCCCACCTGGTCATGGTGAATTATTTTTTGATGTGCTCCTGAATTGTATTTGCTAAAATTCTGTCGAGGATTTTTGCATCTATATTCATGAGGGATATTGGTCTGTTGTATTCTTTTTTTGTTGTGTCCTTTCCTGCCTTTGGTATCAAGGTGATATTGGCTTCATAGAATGAGTTAGGAAGGATACCATCTTTCTCTATATTGTGGAATAATTTCCATAGTATAGGTATGAGTTCTTCTTTGAATGTTTGGTAAAACTCTGAAGTGTACCCATCTGGTCCAGGACTTTTGTGTTTTGGGAGGTTTTTAAATGCTGCTCCAATTTCTGGTCTTGAGATTGGTCTATTCAGATATTCTGTTATCTCCTAGGTGAACCTAGGGAGGTTGTATGTTTCCAGGAATTTGTCTATTTCCTCCTCATTATATAGTTTTTGTGCATATAGGTTTTTATAGTAATCAAAAATAATGTTTTTTATTTCCCTGGTGTCTGTTGTGACCTCTCCTTTTTCATTTTTGATTGAGTTTATTAGAGACCTTTCCCTTGGATTCTAGTCAATCTAGCAAGAGGGGTGTGTCTTCCATATTCTAGACATTGTCTTTGCAGAGCATAAGTTTTTAATTTTGATGAAGTCCAGTTTATTTAATTTTAATGAAGTCCAGCTGTTTCTTTCATGGATCACACTTTTGGTGTTTTATCTAAAAAGTCATGACAATACCCAAGGTCATCTCGGTTTTCTTCTATATTATTGTCAAGGAATTTTATAGTGCACATTTTACATTTAGGTCTGTGATCCATCTTGAGTCAATTTTTGTGAGGTGCGTGTGTCTAGATTCATTTTTTTGCATGTGAATGTGCAGTTGTCCAGAGCCCCATTTATTGGAAACACTATCTTTGCTGCACTGTTGAAAATCAGTTGACAGTATTTATGTGGGTCTCTATCTGAGCTGTCTCATCTGTTCCACTGGTTTCTCTATTTTTCATCAATACCACCCTGTCTTGATTACTGTAGCTTTATAGTAAGTCTTAAGTTCAAGTAGCAACAGTCCTCCAACTTCATTCTTCTTCAGTATTGAATTGGCTATTCTAGGTCTTTTTCCTCTTCAAGTAAACTTTAAAAATTAGTCTTTTGCTATCCACAAAATAATTCACAGAGATTTTGATTTGAATTGTGTTAAATCTATAATCAAGTTGGGAAGAACTGACATCTTGACAATATTGAGTTCTCCTATCCATGAGACTGGATTATCTTTCCATTTATTCAGCTTTTCTGATACCTTTCACTGGAGTTTTTCAGTTTTTCATGTAGATCTTAGGTATATTTTGTTAAATTTTTACTGCAGTATTTCCTTTCTAGAGGGTATTAATATAAATAGTAATGCATTCTAAATTTCAAATTTCTTTTGTTCATTGCTGGTATATAGAAAAGGGATACACTTTTGTATATCAACCTTATTATCTGCAACCCTGCTATTATCACTTATTAGTTGGCAGCAGTTTTTTGTTTTTGTTGTTTACTTCAGATTGCCTATGTAAATAAATGATCATGCCATCCGCAGTTTTCTTTCTTTCTTTCCAATCTGTATATCTTTTATTTCCTTTTCTTGTCTTTTTTATAATACTGAATACATTTCAATAAGATTTCCAGTACAATGTTGAAAAGGAGTGGTGAGAGAGAACATCCTTGTCTTCTTTCTGATCTTAGCAGGAAACCTTAGAGTTTCTCATCATTAAGTATGATGTTAGGTATTTTTATAAATGTTCTTGATTAAATTGAAGTAGTTTCCCTCTACTCCTACTTTGCTGAGATTATTTTATCACGAACGGGTGCTAGATTTTAACAAATGCTTTTTCTGTTTCGATTGACATGATCATGTGTTCTATTTTTTCCTTCCAGCTTGTTGATGTGCTGGATTACATTAATTGATTTTTGAATGTTAAACCAGCCTTGCATACCTGGGATAAATACCACTTGGTTCTGTTGTATAATTTTTTTGTGTTGTTAGATTTGATTTGCTAACATTTGATTAAGGATTTTTTTCATTTAGGTTCACTAGAGATATTTGTCTGTAGTTTGCTTATAAAGTCTTTTCTGGTTTTGGCAATAGGGTAATGCTGCCTTCATAGAATGAGTGAGAAGGTATTCCCTCTGATTATATCTTCTGGAAGAAACTGCAGAGAATTGGTACGATGTCTTATAATTAAATGTTTGGTAGCATTCACCAGTGAAACCATCTGGGCCTAGTGTTTTGTGTTTTCAAAGTTTATTGCTTATTGATCCAATTTATTTGATAGATACAGACCTAATCAGATTGTCTATTTCTTCTTGTGTGACCTTGGGAAGATTGTATCTTTCAAGAAATTGGTCTGTTTCATTCTGGTAACCAGATTTGTGGGTATACAGTTGTTCATAATATTGCTTTATTATCCTTATAATGTTCATGAAGATCTGTAGTGGTGACCCCTCTTTCATTTGTGATATTAATAATTTGTGTCTTTTTTTTTCCTTACCCTGGCCAGAGACTTATCAATTTTATTGATTGTTTAAAAAAAAAAAAAAGGTTTTGGTCTTCTTGATTTTTCTCTATTGACTTCTGTTGTCAATTTCATTTATTTTTATTTCTTTTCTTCTGCTTACTTTGGGTTTAATTTGTTCTTTTCCTAGTTTCCTAATGTAGAAGCTTAGGTTTTCAATTTTAGATCTTTTCTATAATAATATATGTATTCAATATTATATATTTCCCTCTAAGCACTGCTTTCCCTTCATTCCGTAGATTTTGATAAGTTATATTTTCATTTTTATTTAGTTCAAAACATTTTTAAATTTCTCTTGAGATTTCTTTTTGACTCCTGTTATTTAGAAGTGTGTTGTTCAATGTCTAAGTATTTTTGTATTTTCCAGTTTGGTTACTTTTCAGAACCCTTATGTAGATGACTACTCTGTACATACTACTTAGGGGATTTATTTCCATTCAGTGAAAGGCATAGGGTGGGGTCTGTTCACTCCATTTTAACTAGAACCAAAACTTCTGATTTTTTTATTATTCATTTATTTAGCATCTAACATGTGCCATTTATTTTTTTATATGTGAAAAATGATACTGAATTATTAGAGATATATCAAAGATGATACAGACATGGTCCCTGCTCTTTGGGAACTTAGAGTGAGACATTATCATATAGCATGCAAAGGTATGTCTTCCCCTTTGGCCTGCCCCATTTAAGCTGGATCTTGTAGGTGAATTTTTGAAGAATGTGAGGGTGGTTTTTAAAGATGAGTAACCAATGGATATAGTAAGTAGTGAATAAAGGAGACTTGTTTGGAGAGCAGTAAGGCACCAACACAGGATATATGGAGAAGAATCAGGAAGTGAGCCTTCTCAAAGACAAAAAATTCCAAGCTATGGAGTATATCGTACTAACCGAAAGCAAGATTCTTTTTGTTGTAGAATCAACAGGTTTTATAAACAACTGGATGTGGAGAAGAAGGAAGAGGAAGAGCTGAGAATGACAACAGATATTCTAGATCAGGGAATAAGGACTAATCTATTGGTCATTATTAGAAGTTCTCTTGGCATTTATCCAAGTTTGGGGATTAGGACCTCAAAAAAGGTAGAAGACTTAGAAATTTTTAATTTTTTTCCTTTTGAAAATGAAAGCAAAGGCCATAATAAAATTTAGATAACAGAAATATTTTGCCCTAAAATCTGGTATGAATAAATAATATTTACCTGGTCAGCATGACCCAGACAGTGGTATATTCTGATTTATTCATATTGTCTCTGGGTAAGACATAGCAGTTGATAATTAGTAGTTCACTTCATTGGGTTCCTTGGAGCAAATGATTTATTGAGACATAAAACCTGACCCATTCCAAAATATGATGTAATAGTTTAAAGGGAAGCAATAAATGAGAAGACAATGTGTGTCTGATGGCAAGGATGTGGTGAGAGAACACTTCTTAAAGTCAAAGCTAGGGGTGCTGAACCTGTGTGTCCTTGGGGCCACATGTGGCCTTGTGGATTTGTTCTGTGAAGTTTGGATTTGGTCAAGGGGCCACACTTGGGGATCTGGAGGGCCACATGTGGCCTTGAGGCTGCAAGTTCCCCACCCCTGGTCTAAGGCCAACCACAGACTGGTGCTGCTGCAGTTCCACTTAGCCTTACCTCCAAGACATTTTCCAAAAATGGGAAAGGGGAATCTAGAGGGATTAGGAGAGAAAGAGATAATTTGTGCTTATTGTTCTTTGGGTGTGGAGATTCTAAAACAATTATTTGCAAAAATTTCCAACAAATAAGTATTGATTTTTAAACTTTTACTTTCACACTCACTCCTATTGTCATTGGAGTATTTAGTTCTCCCAAATCATTAAAATCAGAATTAAAATAGGATGTCTGAGAATAACTAAGGTCAGCCCATTAAAAAGCATTCTACAAAGTGAGTGATAGTATGAATCAAAACAACAAAACAAGGGTAGAGCCTTTCCTGGAGAAGATAATGAGTTCAGCGTTAGAAGTGTTGGGGCTGAGAGATCTGAAGCATATTAAGATGAAGATTTCCAATAGGTAATGGGGAATATGGGTCAGGATTTTAAGAGAAAAGTCAGAGTTCTAATTCTCCATTTGTAAATATTGCTATTGCAGAGGTCTCAGGCATGTTACTTATCACCCTGTTAAAGTATACAGTGCAGGACGGGAATACGATCCAGGAGAGAACTCTGAAAATCACCAAAGTTTAAGCAGCAATCGGAACTAGAAGAGAATGCAGAAAGGAAGACAAAATATGAAGAGCTAAAAGCTTGAAAGTCAGAGTCCTTTCCTCTCACTGAGACAGACATATTTGATGTATTATATTAGTTTTGAATTTCTTATGCAGTGGGAGGGCAAGAAAATGGAGCTTGGAGTCCTACTTGTGGATTAAGTCCAGGAAATTGACTACAGATGCATGCCAATCACAGCATTCAAAGAACACTGAGATTTTGAGTGTTTTCGTTGAGATAAATGGGAAGAAACCAAAGAAGAGAAGACTTCTGTATGGTAGGGTGTCCCTGGTGTTAACTGTAAGGGAGAAGTTTGGAAGAATGAAAAGTGGAAATAGGCTGCAGGATTTGGAACATAAATTACTGGGGATCTTAGTAAGACCCCATGTTCTCATGCAACATATCATTACCTTCCATTCCCTACACTCAGGATAGTTTTTCCTTCATAGATGATAGAGTTACTAAGGATAAGTCTCACTCATATCCACCATTCCCTCTGGTTGGCTGGGTGTTGCGTCTCCTTAATACCTCTCGTTCCCTTCTGAGGCCTGGAGGTTGTTGGCCATCACCTCTGTCCCTTCAATCACATATAATGGTTACAACTCTTTTTCCCTTTGCTCCAATAGTAAATAATGAGAATTCTGTTCATGGCACATACGCACGGATATTATAATTATTCATCAGCCTAAAAGCACTAGTTCATCCTTTTGCAACTTTGTATTAGCACCCCTCTTCTCAGTACTCCCTCCTCAGAGTGAAGGGGAGACAGGGAATTTCACTACCTGAATGAATTAAAGGACAGTGTTTCTCCCTACATGCTGCATGGGTTTTTGAACTAGAATCTTCAACTTTATTGATTTCTTATCCCTCAATCCAACAGAACTAGAAATAATCTGCTGTAGAAGTATCCAATATATCACTGGGCACAAGAGCTTTCCATATCCTAGAGCAGCTTTTACTCATGGAGCTTTCCTACAGTGGAAAGTACCCTGTCTGAGAAGGAAAGCTTTTTGAAAACTAATTGCTCATTCAGATTGGTCAAATTGTGAGTTAAATATTTTTGTGATAATTCTTGAATATGGAGGGGATTGGCTTGACCAATTTCATCCCACAAATATTTTTCACTTGCTAGTGCAGAAGCAAAAGTAGATCAATGAACTTTTAATATCTGAGATGGAAACTCACAAAAAATACCTAGTGAGTTCTACATTGGCCATTATCATGGGGAACTGCGTGATTCCAGAGCTTGGACATTCTGGCCAGGCTGCCTTTCCGGGAGAGGGACAAAGGGGACCAGAGTGCCAGCTCTCCTCCATTCAGACTCTTTTCTTCCCTCTCCCCTCCACTACCCACTGCTGCCAAGTGGCACGAATGCCCCAAGGGACAATTGAGCTGGAGTGCTCAGGAAGGCCTGCTTCCCCTCAGTTGGCATGTTCACTCCACCGAGGCTTCCACAGAGAGTGGGGCTCACGCCTTTCCACTTAAAGACCTGCAGCAGACCAAGGGGTGCTTGGACTGTGAGCTCCCTGCTTGTCAGCTCTCCCTTGTGCTGCATCCCTGGCTGCTCTAGCAGGGCATACTCAAAGCAGAGGGACATTAAACCTGCTTGAGCACCCATGGGCAACTTGGGACCAGCATGTTTCTCTCTGGCATGGTAAGGGATTAAACTAGGGGGAGAGATTGCATTGAATTTGTACATTGCAAAGGAAATAATCAACAGAGTGAATAGACAATCTTCAGAACGGGAGAAAATATTCACAAACTATACATGCAACAAAGGTGTGATAGCCAGAATCTACAAAGAACTCAGATCTCCAAGGGAAAAAACAAACAACTGCATCTAAGTGGGCAAAAGACATTAACAGAAGTTTTTCAAAAGAAGATACACAAATGGTCAAACATATGAAAAATGCTTAAAGTCACTAATCAGGGAAATCTAAATTAAAACTATAATGAGATACCACTTTACTCCTATCAGAATGGCCATTATTAAAAAGACAAAAAACAATAGATGCTGGCATGGATGCAGAGAAAAAGGAATGCTTATGCACTGCTGGTAGGACTGCAAATTAAAACAACCTCTATGGAAAATAGTATGGAGATTCCTTAAAGAAATAAATGTAGACCTACAATTTGATCCAGCAATCCCACTGCTGGGTATTTACCCAAAGGAAATGAAGTCATTTTATCAAAAAGACACCTGCACTTGAATGTTTATTGCAGCACAATTCACAATTGCAAAGCTGTGGAGTCAACCTAACTGTTCTTCAATTCATGAGTGGATTAACAAAATGTAATACACACACACACACACACACACACACACACACACACACACACACACACCATGGAATAACACTCAGCCATCAATAGGAATGAAATAATGTTATTTGCAGCAATGTGGATGGAATTGGAGACCATCATCCTAACCTAAGCGAAGTATCTCAGGAATGGAAAACCAAACACCACATGTTCTCAATAATAAATGGGAGCTAATAGATGGGTACACACGGGCACAAAGCATTACAAAGGACATGAGGAACCAAGAAGGGGGAAGCCAGGAAAGGTGGGTGGGGGATAAATATTTACCTGTTGGGTACAGTGAACACTATTCTGGTAATGGGCACACCAAAAGCCCTGACTTAAGCTTATATAAGATATCCATGAAACAAAAACACTTGTACCCCCTTAAATATTTTGACATAGAAAACATTCAATGAAAAGAAAATAGGAAAAGATGATTCTTTAAAAATAATATTTCTATTTTAAGTGAATGTGACAGTATATGCCAATTAATCCATTCATTATTGGCATTTTTGATAGTTCCCTCACTTAATCAGTATACTCTGGTAGAAACAGCAAGATTTGCAAGTACTCGGAAACAATAAGCAACTCAGTACTGTTACTTGCTGAAGAGCATTATTTATCTATGCCTAGTTGCCCAACTATAAAATATAATAGCTATGAAGCATAACATTCTGAAGATTACATGAGATAATTCAAATAAATTCTGGCATATAATAGATATTAGAAAGTAACAGTTAAATATTCTATAAACAGCAAGCCTTTTCTGATTGGAAAATACAGTCTCTTGATTCAGTTAATCTTGTCTTACAATGAATACAGTTCTATGGATTCTGTGTGAATCCCTCTTCTTTTTAAGAACACTAAGATAGATGGTTTTCTCCTTCAATGTGACTTTAGGAGTTCATAAATTTTCCTACGCTCTTTTTCCTGAGGTTAAACAATTTCATGACTTTAAATTCTTTACTATTTTATCCAAGACATATAGTTATACTAATATAATTAAAGTGAAAATGTATTTGCTTAGTGTTTTTATGAGCCCACTTCCTTGAACAACAGCAAATGCAAGTCATAAAGTTAATGCCAGCAATGTTTTAGTGAAGTGTAGACCCTGGAAGAATATAAATTCCTTATGTGCTTCTGTTTTCTCGCACTCCATTGTCTTTCATTTATAAGAGGTCACATTTTCTGATCTTCTCCTACATATTTTCAGCTAAGAAAACCAGCTAGCAATAATCTCTACCCCTACCCACCTTGTTAAAATGGTCCTGTGAACCCATCTGAGGATTATTGTATTTCCTAGCCTCAAAGGTTATAGATTCTTTCAACTATTAATAAGTATATGATCTCCTTATCTAATAGTTTAATACAGGGAAAATCACTGCAGGAATCTGAAAGCTCCTGTTAGATGTAAAAGATGGTTTTCAGAATAAAGTTTTAAGCCTGTCTCCTTGTGGGACGAGCATTTAACATATTTAACATGTGCCTTTATTGTGCCACTTTTCTTAGCTTCCTGATAGCTCAGATCTATGTACAGTGCAGTAAATGTTGTTAATGGAAAAAAAAAGACCAAACTCTGTAAAGTAATTTTAAAGAGATTTACTCTGAGCCAAATTTGAGGACCATGACCCGGAGCCACGCCCAAGAGGTCTTGAGCAGTGGACTCGCAGAGGTTGGGTTACAGTTTGGTTTTATACATTTCAGGGAGACAGGGGTTACAGGTAAAGTCATAAATCAATATGTGGGAGGCATACATTGGTTTGGCCCAAAAAGGTGGGCCATGTCTAAGCAGGGGCTTACAAGTTATAGGTGGGTTAAAAGATTCTTTGGCCTGTAATTGGTTAAAGACATGAAGCTTTGTCTAAAGGCTTGGAATGTTTTAACATAAGGAGCTCTTTATCAGAGATAAGTCACTGGACATAGATTTGTTGTGTAAATTGAGGACCTGCGGGTTTCTCTTGCATACCCTTAGGCCTGTTAATGGGTTATAAAGGATGTTCCCAAGAAGGGAGGGGAGAATGATAAGGCATGTCTGACCTCCTTCCTCCTGGCAGACAATTTAGTTTTAGGATTTTTTTTTGGCCACAAGGGAATTCATTTAGTCAGCCGGTCGGCGGGGGGGGGGGGGGG